>CM077204.1:1350000-1397500 GCA_039654625.1 Rhinogobio ventralis
AGGCTGTCTAACATGAGGAAACAGCACATTTTAGTTAGAAATTGAATAAAAAATGTGTGCTTTCATACATTTTTCTAAAACCCTGTTACCATTTACAACATTTACGAGGTTTGACTGTGTGTGTCTGTGTCAGTTACAGGGAGGCGAGTGTGGAGGTGATCGAGGTGATGTCACGCTTCGCTGTCATCGAGAGAGCCAGTATCGACGAGGCGTACATGGACCTGACGGCCAGCGTGCAGGACCGACTGAAGCACGCGAGTGTCGGGGACATCACGCCGCAGCAGCTGCAGAACACCTACGTTCAGGGCTTTCCACAGATCGCCACCGATGATCAGAGGGAGAATACGGCGCTAGATAAAGGTGCGTGTTTGAAAACGACAGCAAATCCATCCACCTAATCCACGTGTGTTCCATCCAACTATTTTGATGCAAATTTTAGGACATAAAAAACACTGGATGGAAATGCCAAGATGCACAACTTTGGCTCAGCAGAGGCTGTGATTGGATAACTGGACTAAGCAGCGGACCAATGGCATCGTAGCATCTCAAATGTTGGTTTGGTGGCTCTGAAACGCCTGAGTCAAAGGCTGCGTTTACACTTGGCATTAACATGCGACCTGTATCCGGATGTTGCACATACACATTGAAAAGACAAGTGTAAACGCGTTTCTGATCCGAATGTTATCCGGACAGCGTGTCCTGGGGTCCGTTCTTCGTACCTCGCTTAACACATCTGAGATGATTCTGGCTAATTTGGTTCTTCAAACTAATTTGTGGGTTGCGTTCTCGTGTCCCCTGAAGAGGGCAGATACTCGAAACCACGATCAGCAATGCAGCGATTGGCTGGTGTCAAGCAACGTAGTGACATCATATAATTAAAAAAGACACCTGACGAAAAACAACGAGTTTCTGGACCTTAATAAGGAAACAGCCAAGCAACCAAAATTACAAGTTATAAAAGATAAATGAAATCTAATTTATTTTATTGATTTCTAGTATTTGAACAGGCTTTAATTAATTAATTTAATTAAGGATTTTTATTTCAATGTTGTAATTAGCAATTTATTTAATTTTAAAGCAGACGTGACAGCATTATACTAAAAACATATATCTACTAGAGCTGGGTGAAAAATATAGATCTCTCGATTTTAATCGATTCTCATTTTGACGAACCGATATCGCTTCTTAAATCCCAAGAATTGATTAGTCTATCCTGTTTTCAGTTGATGAATGAACGGGACACTGTAGCGCCTCCCAATAAATCACAATAATCTCTGTGCTTTGTTACTATTGATATGAAACAAATTACGTCCATTTTATTACGAAGTTCAAAAACATAAATACAGTTTTAGCGCTGTGGCGTGAGATCGCTCTGGCTCAGCTCAAGAGAAGATGACCGGATCTTCTCTCCGCTTTAATACCAGTTACAGCGCCAAATAAACATCAATGAGCATCTGAAAGTGTGTTAAAACATTACCGAAACTTACCCAATCTGTATCATGTCTCATGGAATCGCTCAATCAGGGTTTCAGCCGCGGAAAGACGTCAATAAAACAGCTTATAACGTCATATTTACCTCAGAAAAACCACATCCAGTGTCCATAAACTCGTTAGTCAGCTAGAAAATGAACTCTAGGTTTGTAATGTTTTTCAATATTTAATGCATGTTTGAATAAATCTGGGAAGTTTTTATGACAGCCACCATTTAAACGTTATTGCAAAAAACGAATTGGAGTAGAAATATGATTATGTATAACCACTAGATGGCGGCAGAGGAGCACTTATTGAATTATTAGCCATTTCCACTCCTTAAGTCACAAAGTCTCATGAAAAACAAAAACTTTTCTTTAAATTGTGACTGAATTACACAGAAAACAAGGAAAGAGCGCTTCTTTAATAATCACTGGAGCTGTCGGTCAGTTCAGTGTGAGACTATAGAAGAGCAATGTGCATTTAATAAGAGTAAAATATTTACATTCATATAAAATGAGGTTTTTGCACATTGTCTGCATCTCAATTAAAGCTCAGTGCGTCACTGTTAAATTTAATAAACAAACATGTAATATTATTAGTAACTGCACTCATTAACAAAACGATGCAAAACGATATTAATTTTATGATTAAATTAACTTTAACAATTTTCCTCCAGCGCCACCAAATCAGGTGCTGACGCCGCTGCTCTAATGTTAGTCTGGAGCCCTGTGAACACTTATAGGCTTAGCATCAGGGTAAGATTAAAACATGTTTTGGAAGAAGGATAACTTTGGGGGGAAACACAGCTACCTTTATTGTAAATCCTCAGAAGTGCATGCGCTGGATCATGTGCTGGTGTTTCCGCAGAAGGCCGGCGGGCCGCAGGTGTGCAGCAGTGGCTGGAGCAGCTGTCCTCTCCGTCTGTCTGCGCGGAGCTGCGTCTGGCGCTCGGGGCTCTGATCGTGGAGGAGATGAGGGCCGCGGTGGAGAAACACACTGGATTCCGCTGCTCCGCCGGGATCTCGCATAACAAGGTCTGCTTGAGCAAAACAACTAACTGCTTATTGCATTTATATTCAGGAATTGTTTACAACTTCCCATTCAGGTGATCTGCTCAGCACTAAATAGCAGTAAGTAGGGCTGGGTTTTGATTCAATCCTAGTCTCGATTTAATTCTTCAATTCATTTGAATATTCACTATACTGCCAAAAAGTTTTGGGACGCCTGCCTTTACATGCACATGAACTTTAATGCCATCCCATTCTTAATCCGTAGGGTTTAATATGGAGTTGGCCCACCCTTTGCAGCTATAACAGCTTCAACTCTTCTGGGAAGGCTTTCCATAAGGTTTAGGAGTGTGTTTATGGGAATTTTTGACCATTCTTCTAGAAGCGCATTTGTGAGGTCAGGCACTGATGTTGGGACGAGAAGGCCTGGCTCGCAGTCTCCGCTCTAATTCATCCCAAAGGTGTTCTATCGGGATGAGGTCAGGACTCTGTGCAGGCCAGTCAAGTTCCTCCACACCAAACTTGCTCATCCATGTCTTTATGGACCGACGCTTTGTGCACTGGTGCACATGTTGGGACAGGAAGGGGCCATCCCCAAACTGTTCCCACAAAGTTGGGAGCACGAAATTGTCCAAAATGTCTTGGTATGCTGAAGCATTAAGAGTTCCTTTCACTGGAACTAAGGGGCCAAGCCCAACCCCTGAAAAACAACCCCAACCCATAATCCCCCCTCCACCAAACTTTACACTTGGCACAATGCAGTCAGGAAGTACCGTTCCCCTGGCAACCGCCAAACCCGACTTCTGCGCACTGTGACCCTCAGCATGCGCTGACCCCGCTCTGTGATTTTACGTGGCCTATCACTTCTTGGCTGAGTTGCTGTTGTTCCCAATTGCTTCCTCTTTGTTATAATCCCACTAACAGTTGAGCGTGGAATATTTAGTAGTGAGGAAATGTCAGGAATGGACTTATTGCACAGGTGGCAACCTATCACGGTACCACGCTTGAGTTCACTGAGCTCCTGAGAGCGACCCATTCTTTCACAAATGTTTGTAGAAGCGTCTGCATGCCTAGTGCTTGATTTATACACCTGTGGCCATGAAGTGATTGAACACCTGAACTCAGGGATTTGGAGGGGCGGCCCAATACTTTTGGCAATATAGTGTATATCAGGTACAGTATGACAATTTTTATTAGGAAAAAATGGTAACACTTTATTTTAGGGTCCATTTCCCACTATTAACTAGTTGATTATCATGCATATTGCTAGGATATTGTCTGTTTATTAGCACATAGTAATGCATTATTCTGCATGATCATATTCTACGTCCCTTAATCCACACAATACCTAAACTTAACAACTGCCTTACTAACTATTAATAAACCGTGATTAGGAGGTTATTGAGGCAAAAGTCATAGTTAAGTGAGATTGGACCCTAAACTAAAATGTGACTGAAAAAAAAAATCACTAAAGACTAAAAAACTAAAGCTGTAAACTATACAGGGTTATTATCATTAACTAAATCTAAAACTAATAAAAACATTTCTGTTAATTGAAATAAAACTATAATAAAAAAAGTAAAATTATTAGTTGAAAAAAAATAAATAAACAAAACATTGGAGAATTCCAAAAATTGGAAATGTTGCCTTGTCAATAAACTGAAATAAGCTGAAAGCATTAACATTGACTAAAACTGAAATAAAAATCAATTAAACCTAAATAAATAACAATATAAAAAAAATCTACTGTCAGGATTTACTAAAGACACGCAGTGATAAATTAGCACTGAAAAGAGGACAGAGTTATTTTAGCGGCTGATCTTATTGCATATGCATTTGTAGAAGTTTCCCTTTCAGACGCAGTATTTATGGGAGGAGTGTATTTAAAGGGGTGATGAACTGGCTTTTTAAAAATTTTTATACTGTTGTCTGAAGTCAACTTATGACATTCATTATGAGGTTTTTGAATGTAAAAACCACGTGAATAAGTAACAGGCTATTTTCTGCCCTGGTTTTGATCCTCTCTCTTGGAACGCTCGGTTTTTATGGGAGTGCTGCACTGAAGACTTGGAAGTAAACGCCCACTGCTATGATTGGATAACAGCTTTGCATATTATAATGAGCTTCGGCTCCCCCGTGAGTACACGTGAGGAATTGTTTTGAAAGCGTGTGGGAAAACGGCAACCGGAATGATTCGCCCACAGGGCTCACAAAACGTCTTTATCAAACAAACACAATGATTTATCTCTCATCCACCCGCAATTCATTGGAATGTTATTTCTTATTACGTGGCCAGCCCGTTCGGTGGATATAACCGCGAACCGTGCATCACTAACACACACACACGCACACACACGCACAAGCCTCACTGCAGAGTCAGACAAATCAGCATGATCAAAACTTCTTTTCCTTCACATATCAAGTCAAGAGAGTGAACAACGCACATCAAGAAAGGAATGTTATTTCACTATTTAAGATAGCCCGTCGGCAGGCCGGTGATATACGTTTTGGAAGCCCGTCTGGAGAACACACAGCCCCGGGATGCTGGGCTTTGTGAACCCTGGCCCGAGTCTGATCCCAAATCGCAGCACAATGAACCAACAACACCTCAAATAAAGGGTTCTCCAGCCTGTGACAGCGTGCTAATGTTCAGTTAGACACATACACATAATCAATAGATATCAAACGATCTGTAACAATGCAATACCATCACATATAAAAGAATGTTTTACTCTCAAACGAATCCGTGGTGAAATGAAGCGAACAAACGCACAATGTCTACTGTGTAATATTGCGCTGCTGCACTTATGGTACGGCTCAAAGTTCCTGGATTATTACGCAGGACTGAGAGTATAGTCCCTAGCCATATCGGTCTAGAAAATCACAATTTTTCATTTTCCGTCGGTCTTAGTACACGATGATGTAACTACAGAAGAGGCAAGTTTTAAATAGGAAAAATACCGAAAGTCTTTGGTCATTTTTGAGCGAGATGCTAACGGTCTAATCAGATTCAATGATCTATGCTAAGCTATGCTAAAAGTGCTACCGCCAGACCCAGAGATCGGCTGAATGGATTCAAAAACGGTAAAACTCAACTGTTTAACTCTAGGGGAGATGGAAAATTAGCCTATTTTCAAAAATAGTGGAGTGTTCCTTTAAATGTGGTGTTACGTGACGTATTGTTCTCATGTTGTATTTTGTAATAAAACTGACAGAATCTGAGACTTTGTTTCACATCAAAAGTATCAAAGCACAAAACGTATCGTGATTTATTGGATGGCTGGAGCTGCAAATAATGCTTAGTGAAGTTTTGTTCACTCATTTTATTTCATAGGTGTTGGCCAAATTGGCGTGTGGTTTAAACAAGCCCAATCGCCAAACGGTGCTGCCGCTGGGATCCGTCCCACAGCTCTTCAGCTCCCTTCCCATCAGTAAAATGTGAGTACATCGCCTGTGCTGCTGTGATATTATATGATTATATTATGTGATGACATGCGTGATGTGTGGTTGGTCTTCAGCCGAAATCTGGGAGGGAAGCTGGGAACATCAATTACGGAGACTCTGGGGGTGGAAAACATGGGAGATCTCACTCAGTTCAGCAGGATCCAGCTGGAGCAGCACTTCGGAGAGAAGACGGGGTGAGTCGGCATGATCGGAAAAACATTCAGGCCTGAAAAACTCAAGGAAATTAATAAAAGTGTCATGGAAAGTTCTGTAGGAAATTTATATCTTTCTAATTGCACTGGAAATTAGTGATCCAACACATTTTTTTTTTTTTTTACAAAAAAATTGTTTAAAGCTGCACTGTTACATTTTTGCAGTAAAATATCCAAAAACCACTAGGCCAGTGTTACATATTTTGTTCAGTTGAGTACTTACAATATCCCAGATGTTTCCAACTGTTTGTAAATCGTGAGCAAATTGCTATTTTAACCAAGGAACCGGGACGTGTGAGGGCGTCGCCTGTCAATGGCGTCATATCCGCGTTACCCTCGGCTTCTGCTTTTATTCAGCAGAAACGCTTTACTCTCACTGCAGTGTGCAACAAGTGTCATAGCAGCCGCCGAGCGAACGCACAGAGTAACGTCAGAACATCATTTTCAACTCAAATGCATCTAATATGATAAACAGAGCTGCGTTACCTCACACTCATGACCGGAAAAGCGGAAGTGGCGCCGGCGACTGGCATAATAAAAGTCCCGCTGCTCGTGAGGCGTGTGTCGCTCAGCTCCACAACACTCGGTCCTGCTCCGCTTCACACTACAGTAACGTTAATAATCACATCCATGAACATGATTTCTGCTCGAGTCCTATCCCGATTCTTTTCCACCGGCTATGAGGTGAAGACCACACGTCCCAAGATTCTGCGCTCAAACCTGGCGTCATCAAACTACACCTTTGTTTTGAATAGGCGACCTCTACCGGACGGAAAAGTTACATAGTGCACCTTTAATTAATAATTGATTCATCAAATTTATTTAATAATCAACACTCAAATAAAAATGTGTATGCAAACAAACATTAATCAGTTTGAATTCTGTGGTAAAACTGACAGGATTTAAAAGCTGAGACTTTCATATCAAAAGTAACAAATTATAGCTTTTATTGGATGGCAGGAGCTAAAAATAATGTTCACACATCAACTGAAAACAGTGAAAGATCTCTGTTCATCTAAATGAAGATCAATGATCAACATGTTCATTCAAGCTAACAACGTGATAAAACATGTTAGCAACATGCTAATTCATGCTAGCAATGTTTTAAAACATAGCATGTTATAACATAATTCATGTTAGCAATGTGCTAAAACATGTTTATTCATGCTAGCAATTTCTTTCTTTCTACTTCACTAAATGTAAAGCTTATAAAACGTCCAAACTTTCATACATCACAGATTCATGATTAAAATCATGCAATCTATATCAACCGTCCACACAGCTGACATGTTTACCTGTTGTAGTTTATCCATCATGTGGCACGAAATAGACGCGCCATTGGAGAAGCGCTAATTAACGAATACTTTTGGTTGCCGCCATTTCTAGTAGAAATTGCTCTCTGCAAATGCTCATTTTATCTCTATATAATGATTCTACAAAGCCTTTTCCAATAATAGTGCAGGAATGCCGGAATGTTCCTGGAAGTTCATGTAAAAGTGTGTTTGTTTTGTGTGACCCTCAGGCCGTGGCTGTACGACCTGTGCAGAGGGATCGAGTTTGAGCCGGTCAAGCCTCGACATCTCCCTAAATCCATCGGCTGTAGCAAGAACTTCCCAGGGAAGACCTGTTTGGCTACAAAACAGCAGGTATACGGTGACTCTGCGACGCTCTGTGTGTGTGTTTGTGTGTGTGTTTGTGTGTTTCTGCTTCTCATGCTCTTGTGTGACTGTAGGTGCAGCACTGGCTCCATCAGCTCGCCCTTGAGCTGGAGGAAAGACTCAACAAAGACCGAGACATGGTGAGTCATTTTATCAAGCAAATCAATAGTTCCGAGAGCCACGTTCAAAGATGAAAATGCACATTCTGTATTAATGCAGTTAGTTGCCATGCAGATTCAAAATGTTTAAAGCACCAAATAAATATCACATTTACTATAGGTCGTATTACGAGCTCTCCGGGTCACAAGGTGAGGGATGTGTGCTGATCTCCCATGGTAATGCTGATGTGTTGTGTTTCTCTGCAGAACGGGAGAGTGGCCAAGCAGCTGACCGTGGGCGTCCGGCAGGCTGGAGATCAGAGAGCCAGCAGTTTCTCTCGCTGCTGTGCTCTCGTGCGATACGACGCTGTGAAGATGACCTCAGACGGCATGGCTATCATCAAGAGTCTCAATACTGCAGGAAACCACCAGGAGGCGTGGTGAGTAGGAACACCAGGAGCCGTACGTTCAAACAAACACCCAATGCAGCCAATTAGCGTTCTCATATTCAGGAACATGGGTGAAACAGGCCTAGTGGCCAAATAAAAAGCATACGTCGTTCCGCTGCGTCTCGCTATTGAGCACGGATAGACAAGTTTGACACATGCGCAGTACAGTTGCTTTTATATACTCTACAAGAGGCTAGCACTAAGTCCTGTCATTTAGTCAAACAAAACCAACTGATGTTCTTGGGCCAGATTTACTAAACGGCAAATTAGCGTGAGAGTGCAATCCAATGAAAGCGCTGCTGGGAGAGAAAAGTTTAGCACGTGATCTACTGACGAGCCGGATCATTTCCATAATGACCAACACAATCTACCAGTTTAGCATCTGGTTTAAGACATGCTTTTTTTGGGCGGTAAATAATGGTGCAAACACCAGTAAATTGACGAGCGCCTTCCATGATTAATTTAAATACTCTCCTCCCATAAGTACTGCGTCTGAACGGGAAACTCCTACAAATGCATATGCAATAAGCTCAGCCGCTAAAATAATCCTGTCCACACCTTTTCAGCGCTAATTCTTCACTGCGTGTCTTTAGTAAATCCTGACAGTAGATCTGCCAAAAGAGGGTTTGCGCTTGAGCATCACACCCATGATCTTGATGTTTTTACAGCAGTTTCTCACTAAGGCTTCATTATTTTATTGTAGGTCTCCTGCCTTGACTTGCCTTCATTTGTCAGCCAGTAAGTTCAGTGATGTTCCTTCATCCTCATCGGGAGGAATAGCAAGCTTCCTGTGCAGCGACGCAAGTTCAACACAGTCGCTTCCGGCCTCCATGCAGACCGCCAAAACACAGCCGACCCCCAAGAGCCCAGGGGCCATCCAGTCTCTGTTCCAGAAAGCAGCGGAGAAGAACAAACGGCGAGTGGAGGAAGCCAGTAAAGATGAAGATGCTGTGGAAAACACGTCCAGCCAGTGCAGCTCTCAGAAAGCCACGGGAATCTCCTCCTTCTTCCAGAGAAAGAGCCTGGAGAAGAAGCTTGGGCTCTCAGATGGAGACATGCGGAGTGAAGACGAGAGCGAGGATCTTCAGGTGTGTGAACGCTGCGGACAGAAGGTGCTGGTCTGGGAAATGCCTGAGCATACGGATTATCACTTCGCTCTGGACTTGCAGAAATCCTTCAGTTCCTCAGTCTCCAGTGACGGCCCCGGAGCTCTTCAATCATCCCGCGGGAAGAGCAGAACACAGATTCAGAGCGGCCCGCAGGCCAAGAGAGCCAGAGTCACGGGACGCTCCGGCACACTGGACTCCTTCTTTAAGAAGACGTGATCTATGTCACGTGCTCTGACAAGATTTTTAAACAATCAGGTTTTGATTAGAAATACTTGTGCCTTTTGTGTCTTAATGTAAATAATAAATAAGTTGTTGTACAGAATATTGTGTTCAAAAGCCATTTCATCCAAATAAACATTGGGACACTGAGTCGTGATTACGTATTAAAACAGCTGCGATTTATTAAAGGGGTCATAATAACATGAATAACTACTTTTTACATGTATGGAAGCCCATTTCTGCTACATAAGAAAAAATGCTTTGTAAATCGTAGTTGACATACTAAGTCATGATTACATTAAAAAGTCATAATTATGCCATACTGTGATAGTAAGAAGATGTTTTGAAGAATGTTGGGAACCACAGTTGACGGTAGCCATTGACTTCCATAGTATTTTTTTCCTATCAACTGTTCGATTACCTGCATTTTTAAAAATACCTTTTGTGTTCAACAGAAGAAACTCATACAGGTTTGGAGCAACATGAGGGTGAGTAAATGATGACAAGTTTAAATTTTGGGTGAACTATCCCTTTAAATAAACTCCCTTAAGACCATAGACTGTAAAAAAATGTCCGTGACGTCACCCATAGGATTCTGAAGAGCAGTTTTGAAGCGTAAAGTAGGTCGAGCTGGCCGTTGCCATCTTAGCAGCGCGTCACTCCTGAATAACAGAAAAGAGGCGGGATGTGGGTGGAGCTGAGGTGACGTGATGACTAACAGACAGCAGACAAACGGCTATCCACCTGTCACTCAAAGTGACCACGTCCTTAATTATGCAGAAATTTAAGGCTTTATATAATGTAAACGACTGAGTTATACAAAAAATTCACCCCCTCACAGTTGTCATGAAGGGCAAAATTAGATATATAGACCAAAACCACAATTTGTGGCAGGCACGGCGCTCAATGAGATTCTGCTCCCTTCTGGAGCCTGTCCCTAGTGGCCAGCCGATGGTTGCCGCTTGGGTTTGACACGCGATCCGAATCATGATTCGATACACTGATTCATAACGCTCTGAAGCTTCATGGAGCAGTGTTTTGAAATCGGCCATCACTATACACTAGGGATGAGCGATACCACTCATTTTGTTTTCGATACTATAACGATACTTTCAAGGCCAGTATCACCGATATCGATACCGATACGATACTTCTAAACTGAACTTTTAAATTATTAAAATTACTAAGAGTAAAATGGGTAAAGATACCCACATAACATTATATTTGAATATTTGAATATTTGAATATTTACACATGGTTAAAATGTTTAGTTGTAGTGGTAACCATGGAAATCTACAAATACTAGTTGAACTACGGTCACTGTAGTAAAAAATAAACCATAGTTTATTTTCACAAGGGACTGCCAGTGACAGGCCGTTGCACCCAAAGAACGCAACCTTTATATTCTGATAGTGTATGATTTATATTAACATGTGTTACAGAATAGAACATGATCAATATGAACTCTTAATATTAAATTTAAACAGTGTAATTGCACTATGTAGGCTACAATTTCAATTTGTTTATTGTGAAATAACTCAAACATATGTTTTTCTGTCTTCTGATGAGCATTATTCTGGACTGTGTGTTCAAAAGCATTAATAGTTTCTTATGATAGTTTTGGGAAACGCAGCTCTGTTTAAATACAGTGTCATCAGTGAGCGAACTCTGTGATGGACTGGTTCTGTCTTGCAGCATTTGCGTGCGTTCAGATGAGCAGGAAAATAGTCCTATACTTCACAATTATTCCGCAACATAGGTTATTCATTTTGTATGCATAAAATAATCTTTTTATTTTTATTTGAGTATTGATACTTTTCGATGCTCACATCAGTATCGATATATCGATACTTCATATCGATACACCCATCCCTACTATACACTATATCTACGGATTAAGAATGGGATGTCATTAAAGGAACACACCGACTTTTTGGGACTTTAGCTTATTCACCGTATCCCCCAGAGTTAGATAAGTCCATACACACCATTCTCATCTCCGTGCGTGCCATAACTCTGTCTGACACACCCATCGCTAGCCTAGCTTAGCACAAAGACTGGAGGTAAACGGCTCCAGCTAGCCTACTGCTCAATAAGTGACAAAATAACGCCAACATTTTCCTATTTACATGTTGTGATGTGTATAGTTACATCGTGTACTAAGACCGACGGAAAATGAAAAGCTGCAATTTTCTAGACCGATATGGCTAGGGACTATACTCTCATTCCTGCGTAATAATCCAGGAGCTTTCTGCCGTACCATGGATGCAGTAATATCATTGCGCCGCTGCACCCATGGTACGGCAGCAAAGCTCCTGGATTATTACGCAGGAATGAGAGTATAGTCCCTAGCCATATCAGTCTAGAAAATTGCAACTTTAAATTTTCCGTCGGTCTTAGTACACAATGTAACTATACACATCACAACATGTAAATAGGAAAATGTTGGCGTTATTTTGTCCCTTATTGAGCAGTAGGCTAGCTGGAGCCGTTTACCTCCAGTCTTTGTGCTAAGCTAGGCTAGCGGTGGGTGCGTCAGACAGAGTTATGGCACGCACGGAGATGAGAATGGTGTGTATGGACTTATCTAACTCTGGGGGATACGGTGAATAAGCTGAAGTCCCAAAAAGTCGGTGTGTTCCTTTAAAGTTCATGTGCATGTAAAGGCAGGTGTCCCAAAACTTTTGGCAATATAGTGCATCATCATAGCTTTTGTCCTTGGTGTGAACTGGTCTTTAAAGGAGACGGCGCATCAAAACGGATTGTTTCTGGTAGGGTTTTGTTTTTGCAATTATGATACTTTTTTGCAAAAAAAACCTTTGCTAACGTTATAATTATATCTCAACATTTCTAAATAATTAAGAAGTCAGCCATGATGCTTCTGGTATGTTTTGTTTATTGTGCAGCTCTTTTAAAAACATTCTTCTGAAATGTGTGTGGGGGAGTTATGAAAAGAGCATGATATTGCTTTGTGCTTTATAAAGCGTTCAGACTGCAGGACAGGCATTATTCACTTCACACCACTAGAGGGCAAAGCACTACCACTGAATATTTACTAATACATTCTCGTTTCATTTTGGCAAAAATGACCAAAGTCATTGAAGGAAATCAGTCTCATCAGGAATGTTTATATCTAAGATCTATATAATTCCTGAAGTTTGAGATGTGCTGGATTTACAGTGTTTCTAGAGACAACAACACAAGCTGAAACATCATTCTCAATCATGAAGTATAATAAACTTTTATTTATGTACATCACAATATACAAACAGATCTGTACATAAATACTCCAATTCACCAAAAAAGTAAGGCTAAAATATTTTAAAATATCTAAAAAAAACATCTAGAAACATCCCAAGCCAGAAAAATGACATTTGGTGTAAAAATGAGACGTCGCTCCAAAAAAATGCATATTAGAATGGAAATTATTACAAATCTAAGAAACTAAAATTTCTGACATTCTTAATAAATTTTCAAAAGATATTTTTTTGGTTCAAATAAATGTTTTTCTTTTAAAATTGCACAGAGAACAGTGATGGAGCAGAAACCTGAAGCGAACGGCACACGCATGTGCTGCGAACACGCATGCGATGGTTACAGGACGGAACGTTTTTCTAACAAACCTCATCCAACATCTAAAAAACAGAAGCGTTAGCACCAAACCATGGGTTCATGTGGAAACACAGGAGATACAGATAAAAGATTCCTTCGCATAATTCGTCAAGATGTGTGTATAGTTCTCCAGTTGAACTGAACGGGATGATTTCTGAAGAACAGCTTTCCTGAGCTCCTGAAGCACTCGAGTGCAGGCGGGAATCGTTTCAAGGCAGAATCGATGGTGAGAGACGGAGGGACACTTGGTGGTAAAGCAGCAGATTCATATCTAAAGCCTGAGCTGTGCAGGACTGATGATGACAAACCCAGAAGATAAAGAAAGGGATATCAGAGACGGGTTCTGCCATCCGGTGGTGATTTCAAACTCTAGCTGCCACGAGGAGAAATCCTTCTTCATTGACATCAGTCATAAAAATGTCCAGTTAAAACAAGAAAATCTTTGGCAGCCACATCTAAATCTGTGCTTTGGTTACGGAATAATGTCATAAACTGAGTGTGTGTGAGCGTGTGTGTGTGTGTGTGTGAGTGTGTGTTCTTCCTCAGTGTTTGTCCTGTTTTCCAGCACAAACATCTAAACATTCTTAAATCAAGACACACTCACTGGAGAAGGATAATGACTGAAGATATGTGTTTTCTGGTGAGTTTGTGCTTAAAACAAGAACAAACATTGTAATTCAAAGGGTCTTTTTTCTGACTCCACTGGCAGATCCACTTAATATCATTTAGCTGTGTCTTGATTTACGAATGTGTATATGTTTGTGCTGTAAGACAGACAGAAGCACTGAGTGATGCCTCATTCTGACTGTATTAGACATCAGGAGATCTGTGCAGATAAAACTGACATGAGAAGGCGAATCGTCTCTGGAGGTCGAGCTAAGGCTTGAGTGCAGGAACGGAAGAGAGACGGCGTGTCAGGGCTGCTGCTGGTACTGTGACGCGGGCTGTAGTCTGGTCACCTGACCGATGCCTTTGGTAACCCCCTCTCTGAAGAGCAGCTTGGCGCCCACCTTCAGATACTCCGGGTGTTTGATGAACCTGAAGCGAACCACAGCCTTCTCGCCGGTGCGGAGCTCGTCCTGAGGGAGGACACAGGAAATGACCAGTGAACCTGCACTGATACACACTGATCTCTGCGTTCATCTAGTGGCGAGCGATATGACTGAAACCGTTATTAGGGTTATACAGGTTTATTAGGCTGCTGTCACTTTAAGAGCGAATGCACAGATCTACACCCATCAGTCATAACATTATGACCACCCTGGTCAGTCAGGGTATATTCTGGCAAACCGCTTGCCAATCACGTCTAGCAATGGGCAAAGCAAACTGTTGTACACGTGATGGATAACATGCCAAGCAAATCATTCGTTTACCTTTTCCCAGCGTGATATGGATGAAGGACTTGAATATAAGAGGATGAGGCAGGAAGAGGCGGGACAACAGTTAACCATTTCAGAGTTGATAACTCAGCACTTGTATATCCTTTATGCCACATGAGAGAGTGCAGCTGTAGCCTATATACTGTACATTATGAGTAAATATGTAGGGTACATTAGTGATGGGGAGTCGATTCCTGGACTCTGAATGGGGTCGACTCCCGCACAGGAATCCACTCTCGGTGTCGACTCTGTTGCTGTGTCTGAAATCGCTCACTTGTTTACTGATTCTCTAATCCCTATATAGTGCATGTCAGTTGAGTGCACTATATAAGCAAAAAGTGATCGAAATGAAGCAAAAAGTGATCGAAATGAAGCAAGAAATTCAGACACTGACGTATTACACCACGCCAGAGAGCTGTCGCAGAAACTTTGTCACACACATTTATCCTACATGTACTGTAGCTCACTTTAGAAATAGATAACAATCATGGAGACTTTAGTTTGTAACTAGAGGAGTGAAGTTTGTAAACAAACTTTGAAGTTGGCTTGAGAAAGCTAGACCAGAAAGTTTGAAAAAGTTAATTTAAGGTTTCAAGTTTAAAGTAGTTTGAAGCTTGACGGTTTTGAAGTCAATACAGATGGACGGACAGATAGATATAGCCAGATGATAGATGGATGGATGGATAGATAGGTTGCTAGGGTACTCGGGGTAGTTGCTAAGGTGTTGCTATGCAGTTGCTAAGGTACTTGGTGTGGTTGCTAGGGTGTTCCTATGCGGTTGCTAGGGTACTCTGGGTGGTTGCTAGGGTGTTGCTATGCAGTTGCTATGGTACTTGGGGTGGTTGCTAGGGTGTTGCTATGCGGTTGCTAGTGTATTCTGGGTGGCTGCTATGCAGTTGCTAAGGTGTTACTATGCGGTTGCTAGGTTACTCTGGGTGGTTGCTAGGGTGTTTCTATGCGGTTTCTAGGGTATCCTGGGTGGTTGCTATGGTGTTCTGGGTGGTTGCTATTCAGTTGCTAGGATGTTCTGGGTGGTTGCTATACTATTGCTAGAGTGTCATGCCTGGTTGCTAGGTGGTTGCCATGGTGTTCTGGGTGGTTGCTATGAGATAGATAGATAGATAGATTAAGTGAGTGTCAGTGGATTAGAAATAGAATGGCAGTTTAATTGAGTCTAATGGAATATCAATAAGTGTACATTATTGTATGTATTTTATTATCTTTAACTCTCCTGTCCAAGCATCTTTTAAGACAATGATCATGTGTGTTTAGCGCCATCACCCGACCATTAGCCTATAATAAGAATAATTCATTAAAGAACTCCTTCTTTCTCGTATATACAATTCTGACATAATATTCGACCATGGCTGTTTTTCGTGAATTTTCCCTCTGTAAAAGTAGGCATTGGCAACAGCTGGGTAGCAACACTGACAGCTACTCATCAAGGCATCGCTAAATTAGACTAATTTGAACAGTCACACTGAAAGAGTGTTGTTTTAATGAGGGGATTTTAAGACTTTTTAATAAATGAGTGAAGTGTGTAACGACTGCCATCTTGCCTTACGTCTGACCCTGTTTTGATGTAAAGTAAATGAGGTCGAGGAGTCGATTCCATCAACTCCCACAGTGGGAGTCGGGAGTCGGGAGTCGGAGTCGACTCCAAAAAGCCTGGAATCGAACACCCCTAGGCTACACAACTTAGGCGACCATCTTAAGTTCTGATACTTTAATTAAATGTTTTAATTATTTAAATGTTCTTTCTGTTCTCGTGTCATGTATATATGTTTACCCTGAGCTCCTGAAAACCACAACAAATTCCTTGGCTAATAAATGTACAATAATTTACAAGAAAGAAAATGTAAACTGAATGTGTATTATTTACCACCAGCACACTCAGGTAGGCTACTTATTTTGTTTTTCTTTTATTTATTTAAATTGAGACATAACATAAGGACGATTTGGATGCTTTCTGTATTTTGATGGAATAATCTAGTCATTGTTAAAGTAGAGGGCAGTTTTGAATTTGGATTAAAACTAAATTCTATTATTTTAATAGAGCTATTACTCATTTATTTAAAACATAATTTGCAGGAACTCTGAAATGGTTAACTGTTGTCCCGCCTCTTGCTGCCTCATCCTCTTATACTCAAGTCCTTCATCCATATCACGCTGGGAAAAGGTAAACAAATGATTTGCTTGGCAAGTTATCCATCACGTGTACAACAGTTTGCTTTGCCCATTGCTAGATGTGATTGGCAAGCGGTTTGCCAGAATATACCCTGACCCACCTTCCTAATATTGTGTTGGTCCCTCATTTGCTGCCAAAACAGGCCTGACTGGTCTGCGGCTATGCAGCCCCACAGGGGCGGACATCAGGATATCTCCTCAATATCTCTCCTTAACTATCTATTAATATAAGTTGTCCTTCTGTTTAGCGAGATAGACCAACAGATACATATAGCTAGATATAAACAGAAAGACAAAAATACACAAACATCTAGTGATACAAACAGATATAGTTAACCGTTTATCTAGCTATCTATCAGACAGACAGACATTAGGGGCTTTTGCACTGGGTAGCTATGGCATGCGTTCAGCCAATCATTGTACACTTACATCGCTGGTAGTTCCTATTGTGTTGAACTAGACTCTCCTCTGAAGTAGGAGCTAATTCAGTCTCCCAAAAGACGTTCCTATAGCTAAAATCATTCCCTGTTCCTGCGGTGTGAAGACGTCGAAAAGTGGGTACTTCCACCAATAGTTATAGGAATAATGAAAATGTTCCTCTGGCGCAAAAGCCCCTATAGTTCACTGGTTATCTAGACAGACGGATAAAGAGCACTCACCTTTCCTTGCAGAGCCTCGACTGTGGCCGTCTGTCTAACGTTGCCCACATGAACGGTCACCTGGAAGCCCTTGTGGAAAGTTTTGGCATGGAAGAGTAAAATGATCTCTGCCTCAAAGCACCAGCAGATAGTGGGGTTCATCTCGGGACTAACCATCACCATACCCTGCCAGAGAACAACCAAACACACCCAAACATATTACACCGGATCCAACACAATTAACAATTAAACAATCATCCTAGGCTGGGACGCACCAATAAGAATTAAGTTTAAACCTAGATCAAAGCAAGGTTTATCTAATAATTCTGTTGCACCAAACTTCAAAATTTGCTTGAATTTCTCTTCTCTGATGACGAGGACTCACATGAGATCCACCAATAGCAAACCACAACCATCCAATCAATTCCCCACAGACACAATCAAGCCCCGCCCTACATTTGTTCTTGTTCGAGAAGTGTTTCACTCGATATACGGCACATTAGGGCAACTTGCATTTCATGCAGACTTATTAGCACTTGTGTTTAAACCATGAGATCAGCTGTTTATTACAAACAAACATGAAAATAAAAGGGTTAAATGTGTTCCCTGATTGCAACAGCTTGAATTAAAATAAAACCTAGATCAACAAATCCTTGATTAGCTCTAAACTTATTAAAGACCCTATTTTTCCATGTTCATCTGTCTTTAGTGTGTAATGTTGCAGTTCTTCTCTATATCAGTGTCAATGTTCCTGAACTCCTGAAACGCCTCCATTGTAGTCTTGAGTTTTCTTCCGGGAACAAACACATCACAATATTCCTCATAATAATTCATACGCAGAATAAAGGGGCGGGGCCTGGTTGAGTTAGTTAGTCGTGTGTTGAAACTGCCGGTTATGGTAAGGGGCGGGGCATTCCCCAAACACCAATCACAACACACCGCTCCAGCCGACCAATCAGAGCACATTGTGCTTTTCAGAAGGAGGGACTTCATAGAGACAGGAACTAAACAGAGCGTTACTGACAGACTGGGAAGAGAGGAGCCGCAACAATGGAGAATATGAGGAATAATCAACATTCAAGCAGGAAAACCTGCTCTAGTAGAGCCAGAAAACAACAGCAAGGGTTTGTAAAAGGGCAGAATATATTGGTGCAACCCACCCCTAAGGGCTCAGATTCAGTTTGAAGATGTTCATAGAGAGGAAGTTTAATTTTCACAATCCTTCTAGACCTGTCCACCAATAGAAATGCTCACCTTTCGTAACAACGAACGGTCGAAATCGGCCAGCGCCAAAGTAGCAGCCTGTCCAGCTCTGAGCACCCTACATGCAGAGCGGTTCCTCTGGATACTGCAGACCGTCAGCTCCCGAAACTTCCCATCATCCGTGGGCCCGACCACCAACTGCTCCCCCTCACGGCAGATGCCACTGCACACGGACAGAGTCATTAGACACTAACGGCGTCTGTTTGGACACCACAGTCAATAAAGGAGAGGAGGACGTACCTGTAAAGAGTCCCACCAACTACTGTCCCCACATCTGGAACTGTATAGATCTCATCAATCTACAGATCACAAAACACACAGACAAATTCATGAGTTAGACAACCATCCATCGGTCTCTCTATTGGGTGGACTATCTCTATATAGTCAGAGAATACAAATTAATTTTAAGTTTTGTCTGAAATCATTGAATAAAATGGTGACATTTAATTATTGCTGCTCCAATGGCGTGTCTATTTCGTGCCACAACATGGATAAACTACAACAGGTAAACATGTCTACATTTTGATGATCTCTGTTTTCAGTTGATGTGAACATTATACATTATTTTTAGTGCCTGCCATTCAATAATAGTTTAATGTTGTTGGTCTCTTATTCAAAACAAAGGCGTGTCTTGACTCTTGATTGGGCGGAGCTTTTATTCTGCCGCGAGTGCTTCCGCTTCTTCCGCTCATGTGTGTGTGGGGGAACGCAGCGCTGTTTTATCATATTACACACATTTGAGTGTGTTAAACTGTGCGTTCGCTCTGTGCTACTATGAGACACTTGTTCACACTGCAGTGAGCGAGATCATATCAGGCATGGTAAAACATGGTACTCGCGGTAAATCAAGAACACCAGATTTAAACAATAAGACTAACTGTGTTGAGCTGGAGAACAATGATCAGTTTCTGTCCATGAATGATCCAAACAGTTGCTCACCTGTCTAATAAAACACATCATATATTAAAGCGTCTTTGGGGTTTCCATGGTTACTACAAAATAAACCCGGAGAGTAACGCGGGTGTGATGTCACTAATAGACGCACGGACACGTTCCATATTCTGGTTAAAATTGATGATTTCTCTGGATTTAAACATTCTTGGAAACATTTGGGATAATGTAAATACATAAGTCAACAAAATATATAACATTGCTCTAGTGGAAATTTTAAACTTACATAATGTGCCTTTAAGTGGAAAACTGTACCTGAAACTCCGTGAGCTGTTGCATGAGCTCCTCTTGCTCCTTGCTGTTGCTGAGGGGAGGTAGAATATTAAAGAAGACCTTCAGCAAATCAAGACTCTCGCCCGACACGCTGGACAGGGTGAAGATGGGTGTGATGCTGCAGGAGAACACGTGACCAGGGAAGACAACAGACTTTGATCAAGCTGTGTTCTTCTTTCATCTTTTGAGATTGAAATGTCAAGTTTTATTAGGGATTTAGCTGTACCTAGGGGACTGTGCAAACTTCTGGGCGGCAGTGACGGCGTCGTCTGTCGAAGACACCAGCATGGGCACTTTGTTGCAGCCAGGCTGCTTGAGGATTCGCTCCAGCTGTCGGACCGTACGCTCCACGGTGCCCTTGGCGCACAGGTCCACCTTACTCACGACAATGAAGATGGGCACCTTCAACGCCATGGCCAGACCCAAGTGCTCACGCGTCGTACCAGCTGGGAAAAGAGAGAGAGAGCAAAACCTCAGACAGTAGCAAATAGTTTGTGTGGAAACACAAAAGGTTCGGAACCAAGTCAGATTTTCAGACTCTTAAAGAAAATCAAGTGTTTAATGTGGTGTTTTTAATATGCTTTCAGACAAACCATATGCAAATTCAAAATACTAAATGAAGCAAGGGTGTAGAGTTACTGTCATTCCTGTGTAATAATCAGGGAACTTTGCTGCCGTACCATGGGTGCAGCGGCGTAATGATATTACACAGTGTCTGAAACAGGATATCATTGAGCGAGTGCGTGAGGATATCAGTGAGCGAGTGGGTGCGAATATCAGTGAGCGAGTGTGTGCGGATATCAGTGAGCGAGTGTGTGAGGATATCAGTGAGCTAGTGTGTGAGGATATCAGTGAGCGAGTGTGTGCGGATATCAGTGAGCGAGTGCGTGAGGATATCAGTGAGCGAGTGCGTGCGGATATCAGTGAGCGAGTGTGTGCGGATATCAGTGAGCGAGTGTGTGCGGATATCAGTGAGCGAGTGTGTGCGGATATCAGTGAGCGAGTGTGTGAGGATATCAGTGAGCTAGTGTGTGCGGATATCAGTGAGCGAGTGTGTGCGGATATCAGTGAGCGAGTGCGTGAGGATATCAGTGAGCGAGTGCGTGCGGATATCAGTGAGCGAGTGTGTGCGGATATCAGTGAGCGAGTGTGTGCGGATATCAGTGAGCGAGTGTGTGCGGATATCAGTGAGCGAGTGTGTGCGGATATCAGTGAGCGAGTGTGTGCGGATATCAGTGAGCGAGTGTGTGCGGATATCAGTGAGCGAGTGTGTGCGGATATCAGTGAGCGAGTGTGAGAGGATATCAGTGAGCGAGTGTGTGAGGATATCAGTGAGCGAGTGTGTGCGGATATCAGTGAGCTAGTGTGTGCGGATATCAGTGAGCGAGTGCGTGCGATATTTAATATGCTTTCAGACAAACCATATGCAAATTCAAAATACTAAATGAAGCAAGGGTGTAGAGTTACTGTCATTCCTGCGTAATAATCAGGGAACTTTGCTGCCGTACCATGGGTGCAGCGGCGTAATGATATTACACAGTGTCTGAAACAGGATATCCATGAGCGAGTGTGTGCGGATATCAGTGAGCGAGTGTGTGAGGATATCAGTGAGCGAGTGCTTGCGGATATCAGTGAGCGAGTGTGTGCGGATATCAGTGAGCGAGTGTGTGAGGATATCAGTGAGCGAGTGTGTGAGGATATCAGTGAGCGAGTGTGTGCGGATATCAGTGAGCGAGTGTGTGCGGATATCAGTGAGCGAGTGCGTGAGGATATCAGTGAGCGAGTGCGTGAGGATATCAGTGAGCGAGTGCGTGAGGATATCAGTGAGCGAGTGTGTGCGGATATCAGTGAGCGAGTGCGTGCGGATATCAGTGAGCGAGTGTGCGAGGATATCAGTGAGCGAGTGTGTGAGGATATCAGTGAGCGAGTGTGTGAGGATATCAGTGAGCGAGTGTGTGAGGATATCAGTGAGCGAGTGTGTGCGGATATCAGTGAGCGAGTGTGTGAGGATATCAGTGAGCGAGTGTGTGAGGATATCAGTGAGCGAGTGTGTGAGGATATCAGTGAGCGAGTGTGTGAGGATATCAGTGAGCGAGTGTGTGAGGATATCAGTGAGCGAGTGTGTGAGGATATCAGTGAGCGGGTGTGTGAGGATATCAGTGAGCGAGTGTGTGCGGATATCAGTGAGCGAGTGTGTGAGGATATCAGTGAGCTTGTGTGTGCGGATATCAGTGAGCGAGTGTGTGAGGATATCATTGAGCGAGTGTGTGAGGATATCATTGAGCGAGTGTGTGCGGATATCAGTGAGCGAGTGTGTGCGGATATCAGTGAGCGAGTGTGTGCGGATATCAGTGAGCGAGTGTGTGAGGATATCAGTGAGCTAGTGTGTGCGGATATCAGTGAGCGAGTGTGTGCGGATATCAGTGAGCGAGTGCGTGAGGATATCATTGAGCGAGTGTGTGAGGATATCATTGAGCGAGTGTGTGCGGATATCAGTGAGCGAGTGTGTGCGGATATCAGTGAGCGAGTGTGTGCGGATATCAGTGAGCGAGTGTGTGAGGATATCAGTGAGCGAGTGTGTGCGGATATCAGTGAGCGAATGTGTAGGCATTGACAGAAGGAGCTCATCCAGCGCTGCATGTCATGCATGCAAAACGGCAGCAACATGTAAACAAAGATGGAGGTCAAGGCTGGTGTATATTATGATACATAAATAGGTGTTCCTGAACGAGACAGTTTGAAAAGGTCAAGGTGGAAGTTACATTACATCATCATTTTGTGGGAAGTCCATGCATGAAAAATATTAGCTATACACTAAAGTGAAACACTTGCATATCTGAGCTTCATAGATAAAGATTAGATCTATAAATAATGGTGAAGTGTCAATGTTTGTTTGAGCAGCCTGACTGGACATGACATATCATCAGCTCAACCAATGGCGTAAATTTGGGGCAGGACTCTTGGTTTTCCGAAATAATAAGTGGTTATTTTAGCTCTACTGTGCAGAAGCGACACACCTCACCGTTCAGCAGATGGTTCGTGCCAATGCAACACTCATCAGAATGTGACCCAGGGTTACTAATGTAGGTGTGTGATAAGTTTGAGGTCATCTGACAGCCAAGGGCGTTGAACATCACTTGCTTTGACAGATCAGCTGATTCACACACACTCCAGAGTCAAGTGTGCAGTTCAGGTCACGTCCAGCTGTCACACAAACACAGATCTGCCCGTGTGGCAACAGGCAGGAAAATCTGTCCAAAGTTCACCCGTCATCTGAGGTTAATGATTGGAGAACTGGCCGCGTCTCTGTTTGCATGGATTTGCTTATGGAAAAGTCAAACTTGGGGAGGTGCAGAAGATACTTTACACCGTCGTCTGTGTGCTGTTGCATAATTTAGACACGTTGGTGTCGCGTTGCTGACAGGGCATCGTGTTCTCCTTGAAAGACGTGCATGACCCACTCGCCCAAATAACTTCTATTTCTGGCACACTACTTTCCCCAAACCTATTCCAGGACCACAACATAGGCACACCTCCTACCTCATAAATTTGCAAGAAATTTGCACTCTTAAAAACTAAATTGGTCCGCTTTGAAAATATGGTTATCATTTGCACACGAAAATGCTCCATGATGTGACACAATCGCAGCCAATCAGAACATATTTGATGTTTTATGGCAGGTTTTGGGCCAATATGATTTCAGCGTGAATTGATTTACACAGCAGAAATGGAAACCGAATGATGGACAAACCGTCCTGGCGTGGCTGTTAAGGACATAGATTCTGCAACACCATGTTCCTCCATTGTGCCAAGTTAGAACAGGATGTTACTGTAAAGTATATTTGTATTCTGTTTTTCTGACTGCAGTTTCACTAGACCATGCATTCTGATTTTAACACTAATATTTATATTTAAAGGTTTAATTTCTGTGCACTAGCATTGCCAAAGTAACCCATGCCCGTTTTCAAACCTTTTTCTTGAACTCATCTGCCCTTGTTTTGCCAAACATATAACTCACGCCATTGGTTGAGCCAATATTGATGGGTAAAAATGCTCAAACAACGCAATATTTTGAGGCACTACTTCACACTTTTAAAGGGGTACTTCAATAAAACTTGGCTGCCTATACAGTAGAAAAGTGAAATAGAGAAAACTGAGAAAAATTGCTTCCCTTCTGCCAAATAGGAAAACTACAATACCCATAATGCACTGTGCATGTTGCCATCCAAGGCCACTCCTACCAGTCTGCTATGGATACGCTTACCAGAATCAAACAGCGCCTTGCTTTAGTAGGAAATACTTCTTAGCAAACTTTTAGTCATATTGGTGTCGGCTTGTATTGTTCCCGTTGCAAAAATTCAAAGAGTAAACGTTTAGCGGTGTGGTGAGTTACTGTCGGTTTTAGTGAATAAAAATGGCAAATAAACGCAAATACAGGGACGGACTCTGTGTTTGTAGTCAACATTTCAAACTGAATGACCACGAACAGTGTTTTAGGCCAAACGGAGGGAAAAACTGAAACTGCCGTTCCATCAGGTCGGCCGGAAGCACTTTCAGTGGTAAACCTATCCTTAAAATAACTGTTCTGGTAATAACCCTCTGCCGATCCGACTCTCCAAGGGCAGGTATACAAACATGTGGAAGTATAATCTGTAGTTTTCATTAAAGCCCTGGAGCTGTCAAAAGACTTTTGCTGACAAATAAACGTGAATTTCTCGGCCCAGGTAACATGGAGAGCGAGTAAACATTGTTCATTTACATATACTAGCAAACTAGTGTTGTCACGATACCTTGAAAAATATCGATATTTGATTCCATTTTCAATACCATTGGGTACAAAGATAAGATTTGTAAAAATGTACAAAGAAAGACAAGTAAACTGTCAGTAATAAAATAAGAACAAATAACCAAATTGCAAACGACAGCACAATTAAATAGATTAGAAAAAAAGAGACAAATGAAATAAACATGGCTTTAAGATTTTCTTCATTGTAAAAATTAAATACAGGTTAATGCTTACAATTAAGAGCAGCGAGTGATTTTCTTTTTGTCTTTTGTTCTTTGATGAACATGACACACCAGCAGCAGGTTTATTAGGCAGCTGTCACTTTAAGAGTTCATGCACAGCTCCAATATACGGTTACACATGCGTTTTCTCTTAACTATTTATGTTCCAAAGCTGACTGTGTTTACCTGAATACCTGCCAAGGCATTTTGACATCATGTTGTTTTGTATTTGACTGTTAAAGAGCAATACACCACGAAAAAGAAGTCTATTTGAGGCGGCTTTATGTGTGCGTGCTTTGGTGTGAGCGCAAAACCTGCAGAAATGACTAAAGTTATGTGCAATACAAGCCCTATTCAACCGGAGCGAATGAGACGAGTGAGAGGAGGCGGGTGTGTGTCAATTCTCCGTCAGAGAGAAGGCGCAGCTGTTATCGGTGTATCGATACTGCAGAAAAGGAGTATTGGAACATTTCGGCTATTTCAGTATTGATACATATCAAAATATTGTTACTTTTGACAACACTACTACTGACATCGTAACAAAACAAAGCGGGTTGAAAATCAGCGAAGTTACACTTTAAGTTGGAGTCGACCGATATATCGGCAGAAATTTGGCGTTTTTAAGTGTCGGAAGCAGGACTTTTATTTTGACAGCGCATGAGCGTCTTATCTCTCATTCTCCGTCTCCATTAGTGTACTGTCTCCGTTTAACAGTTCCGTCTAATAAAATACTAGGCAAAGAAAGTAAGCGGTATATGAAAAAGTATAATTATTAGTAATAGAAAGGCAAACTATCCTACTTAATCACCTACCGTCAGCACTCAGCAAATATCAAGCATAGCGTCAGTTCTGGCAGGTCACGTTAGTCAAGCTCGCATCAGCTGATCACGTCTACCTATAGGAACACAACGTCTATCACAGCATGCATATATAAGCTCCTTCAGGACTATCAGCAGCTGTCGTGTTCTCCAGAGCTCATTTACCCTCCTCCATCCCCAGCTCCTCCTCTCGTCAGTCAGGATTTGGCATTCTGATTAGACTAAATTCCCAAATTATGTTTTACATTTAAATATTGACATTAATGATATCTGCAGTACATCATGTTGGTTCTGTTCTGTTTACCCTAGGGGGGTTATCGCTGCTCTCCCTGCTCTTATCCATGCTAGGGACCATACCGCCAATCCAAACTATATGCTAATTGTCAATCATCTTTGACCATAGTGGTCCTGACAGAAATGCATTTATATCATTTAAACATGAATATCTAATAAGATTTAATTTCACAAACTTGTTGTGAGATCATCTGAAGTGTGCATTTGGAGAAACTAACCAGATCTCTGAGCGCAATGTTGGTTACAGTTTACTTACTTTTAAATCATATTTCTAACAATTTCTTTCATTCCGAAAAAAAAAAATATATATAGTACAATTTATTATCAAATTATTTTTTCATGCAATTCATTTTCAAATGACTTCTAATTAAGTAAATATTAGGCAAATAAATACAAATTTAATTTCAGCAATTATGATGGATGTGTTTTTACTATCTTTAAATTAAATCATGTAATATCTCATATATTGGATCACCTGCTCACTAAGATATAAAAAAAAAAATCAATATTGGTCAACCACTACTTTTAAGGGTAATTAATCTACAAACGTTTAAGAAATTATTTTAACCTGTTAACTGTCAGTTTAAAGGTGCACTATGTAACATTTTTGCAGTAAAAAATCCAAAAACCACTAGGCCAGTGTTATATATTTTGTTCAGTTGAGTAATTACAATATCCCAAATGTTTCCAACTGTTTGTAAATCGTGAGCAAATTGCTATTTTAACCAAGGAACCGGGACGTGTGAGGGCGTCGCCTGTCAGTGGCGTCATATCCGCGTTACCCTCGGCTTCTGCTTTTATTCAGCAGAAACGCTTTACTCTCACTGCAGTGTGCAACAAGTGTCACAGCAGCCGCCGAGCGAACGCACAAAGTAACGTCAGAACATAATTTTCAACTCAAATGTGTCTAATATGATAAACAGAGCTGCGTTACCTCACACTCATGACCGGAAAAGCGGAAGTGACGCCGGCGACTGTGGCATAATAAAAGCCCCGCTGCTCGCGAGGCGTGTGTTGCGTTCATCTCATTAACAATCGCTCCAGCGGCCTTGCTCAGCTCCACAACACTCGGTCCTGCTCTGCTTCATACTACAGTAACGTTAATAATCGCATCCATTAACATGATTTCTGCTCGAGTCCTATCCCGATTCTTTTCCATTGGCTGTGATGTGAAGACCACACGTCCCAAGATCCTGCGCTCAAACTAGGCGTCATCAAACTACTCCTTTGTTTTGAATAGGCGACCTCTACCGGACGGAAAAGTTACATAGTGCACCTTTAAAAGCCACGCGACACATTTTGAGTGCTTATTTTATTGCCTTTTTCCCGTATAAATTAGGTATAATTCGAAAAAATTTAAATTGAAATTGGATGGAAACTGTCCTCATAAACTGTCCTTCCCCAGTGTCATATTTCAAATTTTACAAAGTTTTATAAACAAATCTTTCTCTAAACTTGACAAAAAACAAACAAGGTTCCATATTTGGCCGCTGTGTTGTGATTTTGTGACAGAACACCTCAAAAAACAAAACAAAAATGAAAATCTCATAGGAAGCTACATTTTTGTGATCTCAACTTCATATTTGAAACACAAATTGGTTAGACATGGCTTAGATTTTACAGTTAAATGACAACTGGCCTGCAGTCACAACTAGACTGACGTGTCTCAGGTTTCTCCATCCTTTCATTCAAGACCCCCATTGGTCCTGGATCAGCGGCACTGGGGTATTTTGGGGTGTGGAAGACAGAAGGAATGGGGGTGACACTTAAGAGTGTTGCTCATTACATAAGATCATATGGTCGGATTATTGCATAGCCAGGAGAACGGCTGATTTACTGCCACAGAGGACTGACGTGTCTAAACATTACAAGGTTTATTTGTGTCACTCGCCCTGTGCGATTTGACATTTATCAGAGCCTGCTTCGCCCTAATCTAAGATAAATAGGTTAAAGCAAACGGCAGTCCAATTGCATAAACCGTTATGCAATCCCAAACGTGCTGTGAAAGCTTACCGATGCCCGTGTTGGCACTGACGACAAGCATGGCAAAGTCTGGACAGTAGCTGGTTAAGCCAAAGATGGTGGTCTTCAGATATTTGTGGTGGCCTGCCAGATCTATGAAGGTGATCATTTTTGAGGCACTCTCACAAATTTCCTCTGCTGTTCGGGACTCGCTGTAGTTCACCACCTAGATAAAAGACACCAAAGGCTAGTAACCACACCAATAACCTTTTTTAAATGTAAACTCTGTCATAAGACTTTAGTTAATCTGCAAAAGACAAATTAAGATATTTATTAATAAACCTGAGAGGTTTCTGTCCCTCAATTAGAAAGTCCTTATAACCAAAACAAACCAAAAATGCCCCTATTATAACATTTTAAAGGTTCCTAATGTTGTTTTGGAGTCTCCTACAACAGGTTTACATTCATCCAAGGTAAAAAAACACTTAAATTTTCTCATAATATACAATGTAGCATCTCTTTTCTCAGTGTCTGAAACACTTCCATCAAGGATTCAGCCTCTCTAAACCCCGCCTCTCTGAGAGCTGCTCTTCTGTGATTGGTCAGAAAGCAAGCGCTCATTATCATATCTGAATCTCAGCTCTTGACACACAGTGATACGAACAGTAACGATGGCTTGGGTTTTACCGTATCAATCTCAGCAGAAAACAGCGTCTTCTCCACATGAACAACACCAACCAAACTCTTCCAGTCTCAGATACAACTACAGTGAGTGAGGGTGGGGCAAAGAGACGCTGTTCAGCCAATCAAGACCAGAGGTGGGTGTTATGCAAATTAGTTACAACTACAGTGAGTGAGGGTGGGGCAAAGAGACGCTGTTCAGCCAATCAAGACCAGAGGCGGGTGTTATGCAAATGAGTTACAACTACAGTGTTTGAGGGCGGGGCAAAGAGACGCTGTTCAGCCAATCAAGACCAGAGGCGGGTGTTATGCAAATTAGTTACAACTACAGTGTGTGAGGGCGGAGCAAAGAGACGCTGTTCAGCCAATCAAGACCAGAGACATGGGTTATGCAAATTAGATACAACTACAGTGAGTGAGGGCGGGGCAAAGAGACGCTGTTCAGCCAATCAAG
Source organism: Rhinogobio ventralis (assembly GCA_039654625.1). NCBI lineage: Eukaryota > Metazoa > Chordata > Actinopteri > Cypriniformes > Gobionidae > Rhinogobio > Rhinogobio ventralis. Next base: position 1,379,189 of record CM077204.1, read on the forward strand.
ACCAGAGACATGGGTTATGCAAATTAGATACAACTACAGTGAGTGAGGGCGGGGCAAAGAGACGCTGTTCAGCCAATCAAGACCAGAGACATGGGTTATGCAAATTAGTTACAACTACAGTGTGTGAGGGCGGGGCAAAGAGACGCTGTTCAGCCAATCAAGATCAGAGGCAGGTGTTATGCAAATTAGTTACAACTACAGTGTGTGAGGGCAGAGCAAAGAGACGCTGTTCAGCCAATCAAGACCAGAGGCGGGCGTTATGCAAATTAGATACAACTACAGTGAGTGAGGGCGGGGCAAAGAGACGCTGTTCAGCCAATCAAGACCAGAGACATGGGTTATGCAAATTAGATACAACTACGGTGAGTGAGGGCGGGGCAAAGAGACGCTGTTCAGCCAATCAAGACCAGAGGTGGGCATTATGCAAATTAGATACAACTACAGTGAGTGAGGGCGGGGCAAAGAGACGCTGTTCAGCCAATCAAGACCAGAGGCGGGCGTTATGCAAATTAGATACAACTACAGTGAGTGAGGACGGGGCAAAGAGACGCTGTTCAGCCAATCAAGACCAGAGACATGGGTTATGCAAATTAGATACAACTACGGTGAGTGAGGGCGGGGCAAAGAGACGCTGTTCAGCCAATCAAGACCAGAGGTGGGCATTATGCAAATTAGATACAACTACAGTGAGTGAGGGCGGGGCAAAGAGACGCTGTTCAGCCAATCAAGACCAGAGACATGGGTTGTGCAAATTAGATACAACTACAAGGAGTGAGGGCGGGGCAAAGAGACGCTGTTCAGCCAATCAAGACCAGACACATGGGTTATGCAAATTAGATACAACTACAGTGAGTGAGGGCGGGGCAAAGAGACACTGTTCAGCCAATCAAGACCAGAGACATGGGTTATGCAAATTAGTTACAACTACAGTGTGTGAGGGCGGGGCAAAGAGACGCTGTTCAGCCAATCAAGATCAGAGGCGGGTGTTATGCAAATTAGTTACAACTACAGTGTGTGAGGGCAGAGCAAAGAGACGCTGTTCAGCCAATCAAGACCAGAGGCGGGCGTTATGCAAATTAGTTACAACTACAGTGTGTGAGGGCGGAGCAAAGAGATGCTGTTCAGCCAATCAAGACCAGAGGCGGGCGTTATGCAAATTAGTTACAACTACAGTGAGTGAGGGCGGAGCAAAGAGACGCTGTTCAGCCAATCAAGACCAGAGGCGGGTGTTATGCAAATTAGATACAACTACAGTGAGTGAGGGCGGGGCAAAGAGACGCTGTTCAGCCAATCAAGACCAGAGACATGGGTTGTGCAAATTAGATACAACTACAGTGAGTGAGGGCGGGGCAAAGAGACGCTGTTCAGCCAATCAAGACCAGACACATGGGTTATGCAAATTAGATACAACTACAGTGAGTGAGGGCGGGGCAAAGAGACGCTGTTCAGCCAATCAAGACCAGAGACATGGGTTATGCAAATTAGTTACAACTACAGTGTGTGAGGGCGGGGCAAAGAGACGCTGTTCAGCCAATCAAGATCAGAGGCGGGTGTTATGCAAATTAGTTACAACTACAGTGTGTGAGGGCAGAGCAAAGAGATGCTGTTCAGCCAATCAAGACCAGAGGCGGGCGTTATGCAAATTAGTTACAACTACAGTGTGTGAGGGCGGAGCAAAGAGACGCTGTTCAGCCAATCAAGACCAGTGGCGGGCGTTATGCAAATTAGTTACAACTACAGTGTGTGAGGGCGGAGCAAAGAGACGCTGTTCAGCCAATCACGACCAGAGGCGGGCGTTATGCAAATTAGTTACAAACCTACGCAGGTTCAGCAGGAAGTGAGACTGAATTACTGACGACTCGTTTCAGTTCAGAATCGCTCATTTTTAAGATATTTTAAGTTACCTGGACATTCAATGGAAAGACAGAAACCTCTCAGGTTTCACTAAAAATATCTTGATTTGTCTTTGAATTTGGAACGACATGAGGCTGAGTAACTGATGAGAGAGTTTTCATTTTTGGGTGAACATGTGACACTGCCACATATGACATGTTTTCCCCTGCTCAATATAATAGTTTTAAGTTGGAGTTTTAATAGGTATACAGGTTGTCTTAGCCATTTTATCTGTTTTAATGTGTGTATGTCTTTAAATGATACTGATCACATGACAGGAAACAGGAAGTAGACCAACATAAAAGAGACAGCATGGCAGTCAAAGGAGGGTCACAAACACAATGACCATCTGGTGATCGCCCACTTGGACTTACCTTTCCAGAAAGCCACATCGCACTTTAATGGACTTTCACATCGGGACTGACGGCACTCCAGGACTCTTAAGGTGTGTTTTATTATGGTATGGGGCAAATGGACGTTTTTCTAGTAATTTCATGTGAATACTGTAAACACTCTTCATGTATTCACTTTATTACTGTTGTTCGTCTCATCTTTTTAACAGGGCTTCTGCAGGTTTAACGAAGGTAAGACTTTTTAAGACCAATTAAAGAAAATGTAAGGAATAAATTGAAGGGAACACAACGTTCTCTAAATGTAAATGTCTAAGCACACAATGAGTTATATTAGTGACCATTTTCAACAGATCTCCATAACTTTTTTATTAATTTTACAAAGAATAGATTAAAGTTTGAGGTAAGAAATCTTGGGAAAGTGATTTTATGGTTAAAACAAGAGCAAATATCTGCCAATGTGTTCATAAAAATCTAATTAATTCAAATGCAAGTAATTTTCATACCCAATGACAGATATTTGTTCTTGTTTTAAACATAAACTCACTTAATTTTGTTCAATTTCTCAGAAAACAAGACTTTATTTCTTCATTCTGCGTGTCATTAAATGTGTCTTGATTTAAGGATGTTTTGTGCTGGAAAACAAAAATCCTGAGGAAGAACATCATTTTTTGTAGTGCATGCAATTTAATTTAGGGCCTTATGAAATCTGTTTTATTTATTTTTTGTTTTATAGTTTATTCTGTTTGAATTTTTCTGGACTTTGATGGTTAGATTAAATTTGACTGACTTAATGAAATCAGAGATTTCTGTCCCTCCATTGACAGTCTAGGCAACTTCCACTGACGCTTCAGAAAGTTCATAAAGAGATCCTAAAACTGATCCAAACGGATTATTCCAGATGTTCTGAAGAGACTCTAGCTTTATATGATGAAGGAAAGTCTTACGGGTTTGGAACGACATGAGGGTGAGGAAATGATGACAGGATTCTCATTAATGGGTGAACTGGCCCTTTAAGTGTTCTGACCTACTTTTGATTTATTCATCCACAAATCCCTGTTATACAGTAAATTCCATTTTTATGAATGGAATCTGCATCGCAGAAATCATAGGGCCCTAATTTAATGCCATGATATTAATTTAAGACATTACGGCCTTAAATTGTGGAAGGTCAAATTAAGACTTTTTTTTAAACACTCCCAACCTCACACAGTTTAATCTCATGTAACTTAACTGATTGGACATAATAAGCCTTACAGGTGAAGTTATGGCTGGGCGATGTGTAGCGTGGTGGTATAAATGTGTAAACCATTTATAAGAGAGGCAAGAACAACTGCAAATCGGGACACGTCCCAAACAAGTCCAGGCAAGAAAGAACTTGTCATTATGGAGGCACTCAGAGTTGAGTTGGTTACACTTGCCAAGCAACATCACAACTTGACGCACTAACATAGATTTCACTTGATGTGTGGTCACAGGAAACCACCAGTGACCACTGTTCCTAAACTCACCACGCCTTTGCTGTCAAAGCCCAGGATCTCGATGCTGATGCTGGAGGTTCGTCCTGTCTGGATCTCGTGAAGGTGTCTGAAGAGGTTGAGTCGCGCTCTCCCTCGCCCGTTGTCCAGCTCTCCCTGTGTGAGTACACCGAGCAGAGTGGACTTCCCCGAGTCCACGTTCCCCAGCACAGCGACCCGCAGGTCCAAGAACTGGAAACGCGTCACATAATGCCATCAGCGTACACTTCAGACAAGCAAACACATCAGATGTGCACGACACGAATCACACGCACCTGCTGATCATCTGGCACTTTCCTGACCAGGACCTCGGCTATTCTGTGCGTCTCATCAGAGTCGTAATCGACCTCCCTCTCTCTGAGAACTGTGATGTCTGCGCCCACCCTGAACACACCACAGAAACACATTACACTCGTCTTCATCTTCACAAAGCATATCATACATCACAGAGTACCTAATACAGTAATATTATACTTTAAGTACCAACTGAGTGTCATGTTTTCAGACATTTAACTGCATGTTAATTGCAATTAAATGAAAATGTGTTTATATCAAATGCAATGACCCACTTAAGCTCATCTTTATATCATTTCATAATCCCTTCTATTGTCGTTAAACATGGTTAAAGTTACAATATAGTGTAAAATATAGTTTAAAGATATACTTGATCAAGCGATATTCAGAAACGGGTGCAGTTGTTTCTCTGAAGTTTTATTAGATTGTAAAAAAGACAAAATTACAAAAATAAGGATGAATGATGTTTGAGAGGTAACGTCTTATTCTTACCAATAGTAATCAAATAATTGAATTTTTTTCGCTGCTAAAATCCTTCGATGGAAACCTGGCTATTGAATCATTCTGTGATACTTTTATATGGACAAGCACGAACTGGACATTTAAAAAAAAAAAAAAATCTCCTTTTGTGTCCATTAGGGATGGGTATCGTTTGAATTTTATCGCTTCCGATTCTTATCGACTTTAGATTCCAATAGGGTAAAACGGTAGATATCATTCACATTTATTATTAGGCTATTATTGCAAAACATTTGATTGTTGCTGAATACCATAAACAAAAATCAACAGGCTAGCAACTTTTGCCTAGCAAAAAAATATAAATTTCAGCATTATTAAAGGCCAGTAAACACTCAGTAATAAAAAAAGAACAAATAAACAAATTAGCAATTGCACAAATAAATACAAAGATAGGATTGAAATAAACATGTTCAGGTACAGAAACTAATCAAATGTAAAATAACACTGCACTTTATTGATGAAATATAGGCTATACACTACAAATATAGTTCAAAGTGATTCTGTCTGGAACAGCAAGTGAATTTTCTCATCTTTTGTTGTTTGATTAACGTTATCATAGAGACGGCATCAAGAAAATCTGCCGTCAACGACATAACCGACTGTGTTTACGAGAGTATTTTCACATTTTTGTGTGTATTTGTCCATTCGCGTGCTGTGCAAAAAGACGAGGAATCACTATGAGAAGCAGTTCTGTGCGCACGTGTGTGCGTCTGCCACACAGAAAAGTCTTTTTTTTTGTGCTCAAATGGTTAAAAATCACAGTAAAATGCGCACACAGTAACTGATAAGCGGAATCGAAATGCGCGTTCCTTATCGAATCACCGGTTCTGAGCAATTTGGAACCGGTTCTAAAATGGAACCGGTTCTCGATACCCATCCCTAGTGTCCATAAAAGAAAGAAGGGCAACAACAACAACATGATTAAATGATAACTTGATTTTAATTTTAGGGTGAACTATCCCTTTAAATGGCCTTTTATTTTATTATATTATCATGTATATAGTACAGACAGAAAAAAAAGTTGTTTTGGAGTAAAATATGACCTATGCACGTTTCTGAGATTCACCCAAATACAAGAGCTTACGTATAAGACATTCAATTTTATTCTCATGCATAATGAACTGAACGTGTAATGGCAGTGTGTGTGTGTGTATCATGTGCTTCTGCTCGCACTTCTCAGCCATCCTGCGGAGTGTTTTGAGAGAGGCTTTCATGTCTTCCTCCGACAGGCCCACCAGCAGGCCGTTGTCCTCCACGCCGATCTGATACACGGCCTCGCCTCGGCCCTCCTGCAGCCTCCACTTCATCTGCGTGGCCAGGTGCTCGAAGCGGTACTGAGTGGGGCTCACCAGCTTCAGCTACAACACACACACACATAACACTAGAGTCTGGCTGAGTTTAGCTGAGATCAGGAGCACAAAGGTAATGATAGGAGTGTGCAGACATTGAAACGAACAGCTGTAGTTTATAAAAAGCCCTGCTAATCTACTGCCGCCCACTTGCGTTTACAGAGCGTTTACACCTGCTAGTTATAACACAAGCAACACAGAGATGTCAGCTTAGAGAGTTTACCTTGTACTCAATGTTTCCCTCTTCAGCCTGAAACAAAAGACAGGACAGAGTTAACGCTGAATGGAGCTCAAAAGTCACACAGTTCAGTTTTCAAAAGCACAAAGGAGAGAAAAGAGCCGCGCTGACGTCCACGAACAAGAACAAGCCTTCTCTTCCTATACACGTCTTGCTGCTTTTGTTCTGTGATGAATCTAAAACGATGTGAAAACACTTTCATGGCATGTCAGATATGATAAAGCGAGCTTTGCTAATGTAAACGTCACAATAGACAAAAGTGTGTTGAGTGCTTTCACTCCATTAAAAATGGCAAGAATCCTGTTCGACAAGCCCAGCTCATGATTATATTAATCATCTGATTGACTGAAAGAAACACCGAATCATCATATTTACAAACCCAGCTTGTCATATTACAGCCAGTTCACTCTGACGCAATAAAAACACCTCTTTTTCTGTCGTGATAGTTGTGTTTCTTTTTCAACAGAAACTCGTCTTCATTGCCAGACAAACAATGAAAGAGAAAATCCTGAATTTCCATTAAATGACATGCGTTGACGTAACTATTATACGAGTGTACAAACTAAAAATAAATGTACTTTAAAAATGTAATTGCCACAACACCGGGATATTTAGAAAAGAATGTAAAAATGCTGCTAGAATATTGTTTAAAATTATAGTAAATGTAAATATTTACTGTAAAATACTGTAAAGTTACATTTTATAAGTAAATAATATTAATATTTATGGGGAAAGTATATATCTTTTATATTTTACTTAAAGGCACAATATGTAATTTGTCTCTTATTCAACACAAAGGCGTGTCTTGACTCCTTGATTGGGCGGAGCTTTTATTCTGCCGCGAGCGCTTCCGCTCCTGTGTGTGTGTGTGGGAACGCAGCGCTGTTTTATCATATTACACACATCTGAGTGCGTTAAAGTGATGTTATAATGCTACTCTGTGCGTTCGCTCGGCGCTGCTATGAGACACTTGTTCACACTGCAGTGAGCGAGATCATATTAGGCATGGTAAAACATGGTACTCGCGGTAAATCAAGAACACCAGATCTAAACAATAAGACTAACTGTGTTGAGCTGGAGAACAATGATTAGTTTCTGTCCATGAATGATCCAAACAGTTGCTCACCTGTCTAATAAAACACATCATATATTAAAGCGGCTTTGGTGTTTCCATGGTTACTACAAAATAAAACCGGAGAGTAACGCGGGCGTGATGTCATTGATAGGCGACACACGGGCCGTGTCCTGGTTAAAATGGCTTATTTCTCTGGATTTAAACATTCTTGGAAACATTTAAAATAATGCAAGTACACAAGCCAACAAAATATATAACATTTTTCTAGTGGTTTTTGGATATTTTAATCCAAAAATCATACATATTGTGCCTTTAAAGCTTTTTTTAAGCTATCAGATTGTTTTGTTAAATTTCATATTCAGTTTATGATGTTCTCAGACTCCCTATTTTTGGGGGAGAGGATCATTTGGCTTTTCGTTGTTGATATTATATTTTACAGTAATAATATTTGAATACCTCCAGTAGGTTGGTATATTGACATGTAATGTAATGATTGTATACTTTATGGTTCCATATACTGTATGTATGTCGTCAGCATTTCATCACGTGACCATATTTTTGTAAACATAAATAAACAATATCAGTAAAGTCACAATAAACCTTGTTTTGAGGGAAATACTGAGAGTAACTAGAATATAATCGAAGCAGAATAACTCAGACAGATGTTTAATAAGTCAACAAAATATATAACATTGTTCAAGTTGTTTTTGGATATTTTAATCCTAAAATGTTACATATTGTGCCTTAAATAAATAATTTTAAGTGACGGAAATACGGAGAGTAATTAGAATATGACAGAAGCAGAAGAACTTGGTTTAGGTCAGACAGATGTTAAATGTGTCGGCTCACCTCTGGAGGTAGATAAGGCGGATTATTGCTCGCTTTGGGGTACCGGGCTGAGCGGTTTTTGCACTTTTTGCTGCCATTTTTGGCGGCTTTCCTGCTGGCCGCCGCATTCGTCGCGCTTCCGAAGAGCTCCGACACCCGCGTATCCATTCCTGTTCAAAACCCCGACACAAACCGATCAACTACCGGGTCTGTCCTACGCCATTCGCCCGTTCGGATAGATAGAGACACAAAGAGAGCGAGAGAAACATCAGCGCGAGCCGGCAGGGCTCAACCCCCCACACACTAAACAAAAACAACACGACTTCCGGTGTAAGTTCGCGGAAGTGCGTCAAGAACGTCAAGCGAAGGGGAATAAAATATACTTTCTTATTTGGTTCTGTACTGAATAAAAATATAGTTGTCTTTAACTCTGAAGTAGTGTATAGAATCGAGATCCCGCGAGAACACCAGACGTGATTTCTGAAGTAGAAGTATTGTTATTGTTATAATCACTGATGAATATTCATCATTTAGGCATGTTGCAATCACTGTGTAACTTTACATGAACTCCATTTGCATTGTGTCACACGTAATGAAACAAAATATTGCGTCAGTTTTGTTATTTAAAACACAATTATCAATAACATACATAAAGTCAAACAAGAATAAACTTTTCTCCAGCGATATTTGCCTTTCAGTTTACTTTGAAGATGGAAGATATTTTAATACAATCTATTTACATGCCTTTCTGAGAGCGTTTTGTAGGATAATTCGTTAAAAACTGTTTGAATTAAATCGAAATCGAAGAAACAGCGCCGCCCTTCGGCATAGGGAGTTTACTTTCCAAGCAAGTCATATTTTGGATATATTTTATTATACACTCACCTAAAGGATTATTAGGAACACCATACTAATACTGTGTTTGACCCCCTTTCGCCTTCAGAACTGCCTTAATTCTACGTGGCATTGATTCAACAAGGTGCTGAAAGCATTCTTTAGAAATGTTGGCCCATATTGATAGGATAGCATCTTGCAGTTGATGGAGATTTGTGGGATGCACATCCAGGGCACGAAGCTCCCGTTCCACCACATCCCAAAGATGCTCTATTGGGTTGAGATCTGGTGACTGTGGGGGCCATTTTAGTACAGTGAACTCATTGTCATGTTCAAGAAACCAATTTGAAATGATTGGAGCTTTGTGACATGGTGCATTATCCTGCTGGAAGTAGCCATCAGAGGATGGGTACATGGTGGTCATAAAGGGATGGACATGGTCAGAAACAATGCTCAGGTAGGCTGTGGCATTTAAACGATGCCCAATTGGCACTAAGGGGCCTAAAGTGTGCCAAGAAAACATCCCCCACACCATTACACCACCACCACCAGCCTGCACAGTGGTAACAAGGCATGATGGATCCATGTTCTCATTCTGTTTACGCCAAATTCTGACTCTACCATCTGAATGTCTCAACAGAAATCCAGACTCATCAGACCAGGCAACATTTTTCCAGTCTTCAACTGTCCAATTTTGGTGAGCTCGTGCAAATTGTAGCCTCTTTTTCCTATTTGTAGTGGAGATGAGTGGTACCCGGTGGGGTCTTCTGCTGTTGTAGCCCATCCGCCTCAAGGTTGTGCGTGTTGTGGCTTCACAAATGCTTTGCTGCATACCTCGGTTGTAACGAGTGGTTATTTCAGTCAAAGTTGCTCTTCTATCAGCTTGAATCAGTCGGCCCATTCTCCTCTGACCTCTAGCATCAACAAGGCATTTTCGCCCACAGGACTGCCGCATACTGGATGTTTTTCCCTTTTCACACCATTCTTTGTAAACTCTAGAAATGGTTGTGCGTGAAAATCCCAGTAACTGAGCAGATTGTGAAATACTCAGACCGGCCCGTCTGGCACCAACAACCATGCCACGCTCAAAATTGCTTAAATCACCTTTCTTTCCCATTCTGACATTCAGTTTGGAGTTCAGGAGATTGTCTTGACCAGGACCACACCCCTAAATGCATTGAAGCAACTGCCATGTGATTGGTTGATTAGATAATTGCATTAATGAGAAATTGAACAGGTGTTCCTAATAATCCTTTAGGTGAGTGTATATTATATTTTTTGCGGTTGTTTGGCTTTGAAATATATCAATATATTATAACATATTCAGCATATAAACTGAACGCACCAAAATATGCGGAATATGTTATAATATATGTATATATTTCAATGCACATGAACGCCACCACAAAGTCGTAACTACAAGTGGGAAATGATGTTGCCTTCAATTATCGTAAATAGTTTCCTAGTTAGAAAAATTGACACGAACGCCCTCTCAAGTCAAAATTTGAATGGGATGAGCTCGTAGTCATGGCTTCTGAAGTGGGAAGTACGAAAATTCACGTGAAGGCGGCGTTAACCCTAAAGCCCAATTTATACTTCTGCGTCGAGTGTACGCCGTAGCTACGTCGTAGGCTGTGTGTTGCACGCGTAGCCTACGACGTACCCTGACGTGCACCTCTCCAAAAATGTAACAACGCGTCAATTCTACGCGGACTGCAAGCGTTGGGATTGGTCTGCCAGAACCCCTCCCTCAGGGGTACACACGCTCCCTCTGCATGTGTAACTGCGCGTTGCCGCGGACAAGGACGCAGAAGTATAAATGAAAATCGACGCGTAGCCCACGGCGTAGAGGCTATGCCGCAGGTCCGACGCATAAGTATAAATCAGCCTTAACCCCGATCTTTACGATTTGGGGGCGTGTCAGTAAGAAACATGGCGGAATACCACAATATTTAAAGATTTAGCAGTGATATTGTCAGGCTTTTTCTATTTACAACGAAGTAAGCTAATGCCTGCTCAAAATATGATAGCATATAACAATATAATATGAAACTATAAAGTTTACAGTGGCTTCATAAATTAATTAAAAACATAAAAAAGCAAAACACATCTGATGTACATTCTTTGTTCTTCATTTTCTAGAAGTAAGTAACCTTACTGTATTTGTGTAATTAATTAAGAGAAAGTACACCGCCATCTTACTCCGACGAAAGTGACTTGTGCTGCCTTCACGTGCTATCGGAATTATCGTAAATACGAGTTTCCTAGGAAAAAAATGCACATGAACGCCCCTGATGTCGTGTTTAATAGAGTATTTAAGCTTCATCCACTATGAATCTATCACTGGCAAAGCCTAGCAACTAGCTTAGGACATGCTAGCAGTGTGTTAAAACATGCTAGCAACATGTTAATTAAATGCTAACAGCATGATAATTCATGTTAACAACATGTTAAAACATCTTAGCAATGTTAAAAAATGCTAATTCATGCTAACAAAATGTTAATTCATGTTAACAGCATGTTAAATGATGCTAGCAGAATGTTAAATCATGTTAACAAAATGCTAAATCATGTTAACAAAATGCTAAATCATGCTAGCAACATGCTAATTCATGTTAACAACATGCTAAAACACACTACCAACATGCACAATCATGTTAACAAAATGCTAAAACATAACATGTTTTAGTAACATGTTAATTAATGATAAAACATGATAGCAACAATACCAAATCATGTTACCAATATGCTATTTAATGTTAAAACATGTTAAATAATGCTAATAACATGTTAATTCATGGTAAAACATGCTAGCAACATGTTAAAACATGCTAGCAGAATGCTAATTCATGTTAACAACATGTTAAAACATGTTAGCAACATGCTAAATCATGCTAGCAACATGTTACATATTTGTTAAAACATGTTAGCAAAATGATAAATCATGCTAGCAACATGCTAATTCATGTTAACAACATGTTAAAACATGCTAACATCCTAATAATTAATGCTAAATTATGCTATCAATATGAAAAAACTTGATCAAACATGCTAATTCATGTTAAATAATGTTAAAACATGCAACCAATGTGGTAAAACATGCTAGAAACAAAAAGTCTGTTCCCTTGCTGTCCCAAACTTCAATTTCAAAAATTTAATTTAAACTTTCAGACAAGGCTTTTTCAAGCCAACTTCAAAGTTTAAAGTTGCGAGTCAGTGACATGAAGAGAGTATTCAGCTGGAGAGTGCACTCTGGAAGCGGCCCTGTTTTTCCCTGGAGCTGGAATGTGTGGCTGAACTCTCTTCTGATTGGCTGAGCTTCTACAGAGACTCTCAGTTCTGCTGTTGACTGGGGAATGTGGCAGTCAGAAGAGATTCCTCCTGCACTAGTATCTGAAGATGGACAAACCACACGGCCTGATGCTCCTTTTCATCCTTTTCATCGGGTGTCACATGACACATGCTGCTCTCATGGAGAAACTGGCAGACATCAAGATCTGTGCAGACAAAGACTGTTCATGTGAGTTTACACTGTTCAAGACAGAAGAAATGTGTTTACAATTCAATATTTTGTACTTGAAATCAACATTCAGCCAGTTGTTAATTACAATCATTGTTGTTTAAAACCATTTTTTGTGTTTTTGACTAGTTTTGAAGCTTTGAATTTTGTAGTGCATGGCAGGTTTTATTGTGACAACATGCCCCATTGTTGGTCAGCATGTTTTCAACACACTGTATTAATAATAAAGGTTCAAAAAAGTTTTTTTTTCACAGTGATGCCATTGAATAGCCATTTTTGTTTCCACCAAGAACCTTTCAGTGAACAGTTCCTAAAAGAACCACTTTTTTTTTCTTAGTGTGAAGAACATTTGAACTCTTTCCCTGCCAGTTGCCAGCCACCACCAGCATTTTTGATAATTTTCACATAATTTTTTTTATCATTTCATGGCACCCAGAATATTTAGTTGTATGAATATCTGAACATGCAATATATCAAAAGAGAAAACATACCCTCTGCTTTTAAAAACCCAGTTTATTCTAGCTTCATGCATTCTTTCTTCATCAACTTGAATGTGGGTAAGTTTCATAACAAAATGAGGTACGGCCCAATGAAATCCATTTTATTTTTTTTCAAATTCCGTTTTTTCCCGTTTTAATTTTTCGAGATTCCATTTTTTTCCATTTTAATGTTTTTGGACGCGGAACCGGCGCAGTAGTGAAGGCGGAACCCGAGTCTGTGCAGTAGTGAACGCAGAACAAGAATCTGCACAGTAGTGAAGGCGGAACCCGAGTCTGCGCAGTAGTGAACGCGGAACCAGAGTCTGCGCAGTAGTGAAGGCGGAACCCGAGTCTGCGCAGTAGTGAACGCGGAACTCGAGTCTGCGCAGTAGTGAACGCGGAACCCGAGTCTGCGCAGTAGTGAAGGCGGAACCCGAGTCTGCGCAGTGGTGAAGGCGGAACCCGAGTCTGCGCAGTAGTGAAGGCGGAACCCGAGTCTGCGCAGTAGTGAACGCGGAACTCGAGTCTGCGCAGTAGTGAACGCGGAACCCGAGTCTGCGCAGTAGTGAACGCGGAACCCGAGTCTGCGCAGTAGTGAACGCGGAACCCGAGTCTGCGCAGTAGTGAACGCGGAACCCGAGTCTGCGCAAGAGTGAACGCGGAACCCGAGTCTGCGCAGTAGTGAAGGCGGAACCCGAGTCTGCGCAGTAGTGAACGCGGAACCCGAGTCTGCGCAGTAGTGAACGCGGAACCCGAGTCTACTGCGCAGTCGGAACCCGAGTCTACTGCGCAGTCGGAACCTGAGTCTGCGCAATAGTGAACGCGGAACCCAAGTCTGCGCAGTAGTGAACGCGGAACTCGAGTCTGCGCAGTAATGAACGCGTAACCCGAGTCTGCGCAGTAGTGAACTCGTAACCCGAGTCTGCGCAGTAGTGAACGCGTAACCCGAGTCTGCGCAGTAGTGAACGCGTAACCCGAGTCTGCGCAGTAGTGAACGCGTAGTACTGCGCAGTAGTGAACGCGGAACAAGAATCTGCGCAGTAGTGAAGGCAAAACCCGAGCCTGCGCAGTAGTGAACTCGGAACCCGAGCCTGTGCAGTAGTGAACGCGGAACCCGAGCCTGCGCAGTAGTGAACTCGGAACCCGAGCCTGCGCAGTAGTGAACCCGGAACCCGAGCCTGCGCAGTAGTGAACTCGGAACCCGAGTCTGCGCAGTAGTGAACTCGGAACCTGAGTCTGGCCAGTAGTGAACGCGGAACAAGAATCTGCGCAGTAGTGAAGGCGGAACCCGAGTCTGTGCAGTAATGAACTCGGAACCCGAGCCTGTGCAGTAGTGAACGTGGAACCCGAGCCTGTGCAGTAGTGAACTCGGAACCCGAGCCTGCGCAGTAGTGAAGGCAAAACCCGAGTCTGCGCACTCCCACAAAATCGGTTAGTACAGTTTGCTGCAGAACAACTCATTATGTCTGTGTGAAATAAACAGCTATGGAAATGTAGACATTTTCTGAAAAATCACGAAAAAGTCAGTTGGTGCCTCAGTGAATACTTCGCTCAGAGAATCTGACAATCTCAGCTGTCAATCATGACATCACACCCCCCCCCCCCCTGTTTTTTATAGCAACAAATAACTAACTAAAACCTTATTTAAAAAACGAACACTTCAATTCACATCAGCGTGATAAAAACTACCTAAAATGACAGAAACCATTTTTGGAAAAAAAATATTTAAAGTGTAATTTGATTATTTAGTTTGTCTCATGTCCCGTTAGATTACATTGAGAGGGCGGGGTTTATGAGCTATACTGCATCCAGGGGGCGATCGAGACACTTTGGCTTCACTTTTCAGGACTTGATTTTCAGGAATGTTAAATGTTTTCATAAATGTTGAATTTATATTTCAATGCTATCACACTTAACTAATTTGCCAATTCATAATTAATTTGCCAATAAACCAGTTTTATTGATTGAAATAAAGACTTGGAATAAAAAAAATTGTGTCTGTAATTGTACACACATGCAACATTTTTCCAGCAATTTTTGATATTTTTAATGTGATGACCAAAAACGTCCTTCTGAGATTGTCCCCATTTATAATACCAAACTTTTCAAGATGTAGGAAATTTGATAGAAAACAGGGTTCGGGTTAGTAATAATAATTTATTTTTTATTTTTAAATAAGACATTATTACAACTATAACCAGTAGATGGCAGCAGAGGAGCATTTATTGGCTCATATTAGCCATTTTCTGTAATATTTTTTTCTTCACATTTTTCGCTTCTGAATAAATATTAAACATTACAAAATCACTACGTTTAAGTATTAGGTCTCATAAAGTCTCATGAAAAACAACAAAGCAAACACAGCACTAATGTGCATAATAAATCTTTAATTTACAGTGTGTTGACGGGTTTTTTTATACACAAAATTCAATTCCATTGAATTTCGCTGAGGATGAACAATGATGGACACGTCTTTTTTATGTTGTCTTGCATTTGAATAACTAAATTAATGCTAGGCCTGACTATTTAAGTGACTATATTCTGATTATAAACGAAATATTACACTATTGATGCTGTTAAATTAACCTCAGGATATTGAAGATACCAACTCATTGCAGAATACCTTAAATTATTGCGGAAGTTCCTAAGAACGTTCTGTGCATATGATCAATAATGGTGGAAATATTATAAATGTCATACGTTTCTGCCTCACAGATGTTATTTCAATGGCTCAAGCTCTTGAAGACTACGTGGCCTCAGACTGCAGATACATAAACCTGAGGAGAGGCCAGATGATCTATGTGTTTTCTAAACTCAAGCCTGTAGAGGGTGCTGGAGTCTTCTGGTCTGGAAGTGTGCGTCTCTGACATTTACTCTGCATTTGACATTTGTCTCAGCTGATCTGTGCGACACCATAAATCACGCCAGCTTTGCTCTTGCAGGTTTACGGGGACCGCTATGTAGACCAGATGGGTGTCATGGGATACTTCCCCAGTAACTACGTCAATGAGACGCATGTTTTTGAGAAGAAAACTGTTGAAATCCCAACGACAGTAAGTATGATATAATGCACTGATCTTGAAAAAAGTTCACATTATAATGCATTATATTGTCTCCCTCTCTGTAGGACATGGACTTCTTCTGTGCGTAAAGACACCTGCGGTTCTCAACCTTTTTGACCCCTGTTGTCCACAATGATATTTCAAGGCCCTCTATCTCTAGTGTTGTATTCAAATCTTATTTTAATCTATGGCCACTCCTAGTTTATATACAGAAAAATAAATCACTAAAATAATTAAAAATGAATTCCAGAAAGAAGGTTCTTCAGGGAACTCACTTTTTTAACCAATGGACTTTTGCAGTTGTTTGAGTTAAGCATTAAGGAAAAGGATCTTTAAAAATATTTTTACTCACAATTTCTACCCAGTAAAATATTTTAGAGCTTGGCATAAGAAAAATGTATATTCTTTACAAAAATGCCCGTGGCCTTTTAAAGGGGCCATATGAAAAGTTAATTATGTTGATTATTAGAATAGGTTAACATGCTTTAATGTTCGAAAAACATTATTTTTCACATACTGTACATTTTTGCAGCTCCTCTATTCCCAGTCTGTCTAAAACGCGCTAATTTCCATAAAGCCCCGCCTTCTGAAAAGCCTAGAGTGCTCTGATTGGCCAGCTGACTACGTGCGTTGTGATTGGCCTCAATCGTTGTATTCTGCTGTCAGGCCAGTAGTTGGAGAAGAAACTGTGGTAACACTTCAGAATAATGGTCCGTCATTAATAAGTAACTATGCAGGAAGTAATGCAGGACTTATGAGTAGTACTACATTAACACTTCAGCTACTACTATTAAGTCAAGTCAAGTCAAGTCACCTTTATTTATACAGCGCTTTTTACAATGCAGATTGTTTCAAAGCAGCTTCACAGTGTTAAACAGGAAAATAATGAACAGAATCTGATTGGGCTGTACAGCCGCTCTGGAGAAAACACTGATGTCATCAGCTCATTTCAATTATCATATATATTCAAGTAATGTAGTTGATATAGTTAATTTAGTTTAGTAATTAAATGTATTTGGATATTTATTTGAAAATTTAGTGTCCCCAACTGAGCAAGCCAGAGGCGACAGTGGCAAGGAACCAAAACTCCATCAGGTGTCCTAATGGAGAAAAATAAACCTTGGGAGAAACCAGGCTCAGTCGGGGTGCCAGTTCTCCTCTGGCCAATTAACAAACAGTGTATGTTTATTATTTTGGCAGCCTTATAGGTCAGAATTAATATTAGATCGGATTATTTGAAAGATCGGAGGCATCACGCCGGGTTTATTGAGGATGGCGTGTCGATTAAACAATTATTAAATAGGAATATTAGAAATATCATCATGCCGGAGATGGATCCATTGAGGATGCCATGTCGATGAGCAATTTCAGAGGGTAGACTAATTGACACGGTCTCTGCAGACACTTCAGGGATGAGTTGGTAATGTCTGGGTGCTGGTCCACCATCTGATCTGGATACGGGCCGGATCCGGCTGACTGCAGTAAACCTCGGGATAAACAGAGAGACTAACATTAGCGTAGATGCCATTCTTCTTATGATGTAACGAGCACATCAGGTGTTATGGGAAGTGTTCCCGGTTCCGGCTGACCTAGTTAATGCAGCCTAACAATTTGAATAAAATATAAATTAAAAATGTTTTATGTGTATGCCATAGTAAAGAGATGCGTTTTTAGTCTAGATTTAAACTGACAGAGTGTGTCTGCTTCCCGAACAATGCTAGGAAGGCTGTTCCAGAGTTTGGGTGCTAAATAGGAAAAGGATCGACCGCCTGCAGTTGATTTTGATATTCTAGGTATTATCAACTGGCCAGAGTTTTGAGACCGCAATAGACGTGATGGAGTATAATGCGTTAAGAGCTCGCTCAAGTACTGGGGAGCTAAACCATTTAGTGCTTTGTAAGTAATTAGCAAGATTTTAAAATGTATGCGATGTTTAATAGGGAGCCAGTGCAGTGTTGACAGAACCGGGCTAATATGGTCATACTTCCTGGTTCTAGTAAAAACTCGAGCTGCTGCGTTTTGGACCAGCTGGAGTTTGTTTATTAAGCGAGCAGGGCAACCACCCAGTAGAGCATTACAATAATCTAGCCTTGAGGTCATGAACGCATAGTAGCACTTGAGTAATTAGTGATGCATTTTATGACTTTATTCAGAGTAAAAAAAGATGATTGATTACATCTCAGACACACAATAATGTTCTTTATAATTTGTTAGTTAATAGTTATTAATGAGGCTAATCTAATTCAGTAATTATTGATTGCCTAATAAGGAACTGTCTTCTAAATTCAATATTACTTAATGATTAGCTTGTTTATATATTAGTTAATAGTAGTAGCTGAAGTGTTAATGTACTA
>CM077204.1:1402500-1605490 GCA_039654625.1 Rhinogobio ventralis
CACTTTTCATTGGTGTTTTTTGGCTTCCTTTTTGATGATTTTTTCAAATTGCACATGGATGCTGATTGGTGGAATATGTTGGTAATGTCACTTAGTGCCAGAATTATGCCTATTTTATTTTGTGGATATGTTTTCATTATAAATTTGTCCAATAATAATGTGATAGTTTGACTTTCTATCGCACTTTGCTGTATTTTGTCCACTTGTAGGATTGTTGTAGCCTCAGTAATGGAGAGGGCTGTCTGTGGGATTCATTGGTTTGAGTTGGTTTTAGAAACAGTGTAAGTTTACAGTTTGAGGACTGACTGTGAATGCTCTGAGATGCACTGGGTCAATGTCTGTAATGAAGTAATCTACAGTACTGTTGCCCAGAAAAGAATTAAATGTATAACAGCCAAAAGAGACTCCCCGTATGCGCCCGTTCACTATACACAGGCCCAGTGACTGACAGAGCTCTAGTAGGCTTCTCCCACTTCTGTTTGTGAATTTGTCACAATTATTTCTTGGGTGAAATGAGGGCAGAGGGTGGCTGGTGTTTGTAATATATTTGTCTCCCTGTGTGTTGACAAAGTCTGGTTCATTTCCAGTTCTAGCATTTAAATCGTCACACATTAACACATTTCCTTGTGTCTGGAAATGGCAGATCTCATCTCGCAGGATGGAAAAGGTTTCTTCATTGTAATAGGGAGATTCAGCCGGGGGTGAGTATGTAGCACACAAGAATATGTCACGGTCTGTAGAGACGATGTCTTTTTGGATTTTGAACCAAATGTAAAATGTATAGATTTGATTGAGTCTGCGAGTTGTGTTCTGTACCATATCAGCATTTCTGCCAGTCTCTGCCCTGAGTTTGGTGGATGGTAGAACTATTTCTGTTCCAGTGGACAAATCTTTTACATTCCATGTTTCTTGCAGTATTATAATGTCAGAATTCTGCATTTCTTTTTTGAAGTCTGAATGTTTGCTCTTAATACCAAAGATGGAGGACCTCAGTCCTTGAATATTCCAACATGTGATTTTAAAGGAATATGAGCCCATTAATTAATCGCTTCGTTGTTTCAAAACAAGACAAACATCAGTATGTTGAATTGACAGATCAAGAGGAATATATTAAATACTATGATGCATCTAAAAATATCTCAATTATAAATGGTCCTTTTTTTTATAAATAATATGAGGTTTCTAAGAATCTGTTTTAAAATAAATGTATAAATAAAATAAAACATACACCTACACAAACACACACACACACATATACATATACAATACAACATATACTTTTCTTCCTCTGGAGTCACTAACCCATGAGGTGCGAGCAGAGCAGAGTCAGCCGAGGTCTCTGGGTGGAGGTGAGGCCGGCTGGCTGTCGACTGTGCTGCTGCCGGGGTGGGTCAGTGATCTGCTGGCTGCTTCAGCGTAGCTCTGTCTGCCCGGGTGCTGCTCCTGCTGATGTTCATGTAGCCTGGTCATGCGAGGTTTTCCAGGGGGAAACACTGTCACTCTCTCTCTCTTTCTCTCTCTCTCGCTGTGGTGACATTAATGGATATTACCAAATTCAATTTGCAGTCTGACTGGCGTTTTTGTTTTCCAGTGTCAAGCCTTTCAATTACTTACTGCTGTGTAGGCAACCATAACTTTATTTCATGTTTTGTATGTGGAACATAATTTGTCCATAGCAGAAGGAACAGAGATAAAGATAAAGTACTGTTATAGTATCATTTACTCACCCTCATGTTACTGACATCAAGACAGAGTCGTGTAGATTATAAGAACGTTTGTTTATGGTGCATTTTTTCTAAAAAAGATCTCCAGTCACGTTACAGCACTTTATACAATAGATTGCTTTGAAGCAGGGAATTTAAAGGAAATTTTGGTTGCCAGCCAGCCTTTAAATTAACAAGAGTACCGTAAATCATCAACTACAACTGTACTGTAAAAAACAGCAAAACAAGAGCAGCTGTAAGCTGTAAATTTAATCTGTGTTACAGTATGTCATAATACTATGCACTGAATTAAAACCTGTGCTAACTCATTTCATTTGAGGAAACCAGTTTGTAGTTCATGTAGTTCAATGACATTTTCAAGAAGTGCATGATCAAATCAGTTCATTTTAAACAAGCATTTTAATTTACATTAAATAATGATCTGTTAATACGTTCATTAGTAAACATTAACAAGCACATTGTCTCATATTTCAATTTTCTGGTAACACTTTACAATAAGGTTTCATTAGTTAATGTATTAACTAACATGAACTAACCACGAGCAGTACATTTGTTACTGTATCTGTTAATCTTTGTTCACGTTAGTTAATAAAAATACATCTGTTCATGGTTTGTTCATGTTAGTTCACAGCGCATTAACTAATGTTAAGAAGATTTTAATAAAGTATTAGTAAATGTTGAAATTAACATTAACAAAGATAAATAAAAGCTTTATAAGTGCAGTTCATTATTAGTTCATGTTAACTAATGAACCTTATTGTAAAGTGTTACCAATTTTCTTTTATATTGAATATACAGTGTATTAACTAATGATCCGTCAAGCATGTTTTTTAGTGATTTATTAATGAAAGTTATTATAAAGTGTTAGCCATTATCAATCGCCATTTACACTGAATGTAATAAATTAGAAACAAACGTTTTTGATGGCTGAAGTTTCAGTGATTCCCTGGTTGTTTTAATCATTGATGATTACTTGTCCGTATGAACCTTTGAACATTTTTTTTATTCTGTTTATGATTATATAGATGAATGATCTTTCATATTATCTTATCTGACCTAAAAAGATTATAATACAAAATGAGTCCTGCCTAAGAACACACAAGGAGCCTTAATAATTTACCATGTGTTTATCTCTACTTTGTTCATCACTGGACAGTAAAATGCATATGAATGAATTAGTTTAACTAGTATAACGTGTTTGCACTGGAACAGTTATACATTATACAAACTGCTGTACAGCTGAAGTCCCACAATTTGCAAACTTATGTTTTCTGCAGTGCTTTCAACCAAGACCGAAACAATGAAACATGAGGTGATCTTTTCTTTAGCAACTCTTTCTACACAACAAAACCTTTTTTACTTTCGCTTGGCTCTTGGCAAGGTGTATATTTTGGACCCTGTATATTTGTTTTGAAGGCAGTATATCGCTGTTTTTATTCTGTTTATGATTTCAGGTGAAAAGATATAATATACAGCTTATCTGACCTATTTTGATTATTAAAACAAAGTAGGCCTTGAAAACACACAATGGGCAAGTTGCATATTCAATATCACATTTACATTTATGCATTTGGCAGACGCTTTTATCCAAAGCGACTTACATTGCATTCAAGATACACATTTTAAATTTTGTCAGTTCTTGCTTTCCCTGGGAATCAAAACCCATGCGGTTGCTAGCACCACACTCTATTGGTTGAGCTACAGGAAAGCATATACTGTAGAATGTGTTTTGTTTGCATGTGTTCCTCCTTCTGCATGACTAGTAAGGTGCACATAATCCATAATAATTGTACCTTTTTTATTTTTTACATTTACTAGTTTAATAAACAAACAAATAAATGCTTTATATGATAAATGTAGTACTCTTTCTGAAAGTCTTCACACTTTGTTTGGAGTTATAACAGGATTTAATGGTTTTTGTTTTTGCATGTAGTCACTCATTGTGATGCTGTCTGGTGACTTTTGTGTGCATCTAGATACACTCACCTAAAGGATTATTAGGAACACCATACTAATACTGTGTTTGACCCCCTTTCGTCTTCAGAACTGCCTTAATTCTACGTGGCATTGATTCAACAAGGTGCTGAAAGCATTCTTTAGAAATGTTGGCCCATATTGATAGGATAGCATCTTGCAGTTGATGGAGATTTGTGGGATGCACATCCAGGGCACGAAGCTCCCGTTCCACCACATCCCAAAGATGCTCTATTGGGTTGAGATCTGGTGACTGTGGGGGCCATTTTAGTACAGTGAACTCATTGTCATGTTCAAGAAACCAATTTGAAATGATTGGAGCTTTGTGACATGGTGCATTATCCTGCTGGAAGTAGCCATCAGAGGATGGGTACATGGTGGTCATAAAGGAATGGACATGGTCAGAAACAATGCTCAGGTAGGCCGTGGCATTTAAACGATGCCCAATTGGCACTAAGGGGCCTGAAGTGTGCCAAGAAAACATCCCCCACACCATTACACCACCACCACCAGCCTGCACAGTGGTAACAAGGCATGATGGATCCATGTTCTCATTCTGTTTACGCCAAATTCTGACTCTACCATCTGAATGTCTCAACAGAAATCCAGACTTATCAGACCAGGCAACATTTTTCCAGTCTTCAACTGTCCAATTTTGGTGAGTTCGTGCAAATTGTAGCCTCTTTTTCCTATTTGTAGTGGAGATGAGTGGTACCCGGTGGGGTCTTCTGCTGTTGTAGCCCATCCGCCTCAAGGTTGTGCGTGTTGTGGCTTCACAAATGCTTTGCTGCATACCTCGGTTGTAACGAGTGGTTATTTCAGTCAAAGTTGCTCTTCTATCAGCTTGAATCAGTCGGCCCATTCTCCTCTGACCTCTAGCATCAACAAGGCATTTTCGCCCACAGGACTGCCGCATACTGGATGTTTTTCCCTTTTCACACCATTCTTTGTAAACTCTAGAAATGGTTGTGCGTGAAAATCCCAGTAACTGAGCAGATTGTGAAATACTCAGACCGGCCCGTCTGGCACCAACAACCATGCCACGCTCAAAATTGCTTAAATCACCTTTCTTTCCCATTCTGACATTCAGTTTGGAGTTCAGGAGATTGTCTTGACCAGGACCACACCCCTAAATGCATTGAAGCAACTGCCATGTGATTGGTTGATTAGATAATTGCATTAATGAGAAATTGAACAGGTATTCCTAATAATCCTTTAGGTGAGTGTATATAACTTTCACTAAAATATTATAGAAAATATAATCAAATATCAGATGGGCAGGATTATAACAGGACTTTCATTCTGCACCAACATAGACCAAACAACATGGCACCGTGTACAAAGTCTCAATTGTGAGAGGGAATTACTTACCTTACACTGTAATGGAATTACACTATATAATGCTTTAAAATCATAAGGCTTTGGCAGAAGTTTCGGATTCTGGCGGTCTTCCTATTTTGATTCTTCTTGATCTCTTCATGATCTTGATTTTGACACTGTTGATCACTTGTTTAGAAGCAGTTGCACTAAGCTGGTTTAAGCCCTATTTTTCAGATCGAAAGCAGTTTGTCGCTATGGGTGGTTGCAGGTACTGGTGTGGTGCAGTCTGGTGTTCCTCAAGGTTCAATCTTGGGCCCTTTACTTTTTAGCATCTACATTTATTCTACGAGATGTATTCATGAAGGAATAATTACCTAATATTGTCTTATATGATGTACAGTTTTTCCGCTATTATGGGAGTGGCTTAAACGCCCTATAAGGAGGCTGCTTAACATGTTGTGCCAACACAATTTACAAATCAAAAGTGAAATCACAAATAAATGTCTATGTATAGAGCTTTCCACATGCCTCCACCCCTTGAATGACAGCAGGATATATAATGGACATGAGTGTGCCGCTTTAAATGATCTTATGATTCAGAGTAAGAACTACAAGCAAAAAAAAAACTCTTAAAGGTAAGCAAAATATTCTGTTATTTGTATAATATGCAAAATGCCATTAGAGCATTCACATATTTGGAACATGGTAAAAAAATGTTTAACTTTCTTTCATAACAAGAGTACACATAGAAATTTAGACAATAGTATTGTCTATTATTATGCTAAATATGTAACTCGCATAACAAACATTATATAATGCTTAACGGATCATTAGTTAATTTATATTCACATATCAAATGTGCTTATTAAACATTACATGTTGATTGATCAGCAGATCATTATTTAATGTAAATTCAAATGCTTACAAATGTCATTGAACTATTATATATTACCTAATGCACTTTTACATTTACAAAAGTACAAATGCAAAAAGGCGTTTGCTACAAGTGAACAATATAAGAATGACTGGTCATAATAATAATAATAGTAGGTACAAAAACACTCTTTTGCTGCTAACGAGGTGGATACGTTGGTTAAGTATTTTTGTGAAAAAGTGTATTTGTTTTCTCCTGATGATGTATGATTCAAGGAATATCCTGTTTAAGGATATAGAATACTAAGTGTTGAGGCAATAAAAACACTTTGCACTCAAATTACAATTATGTGGTGTTGTCTATCACAATCATTTAGCTAAACGTAACTAACCTTTACACAAATGCTGTTACGGTAGCGAAAAGTCCAATAGTCGTGAATGTACTAAATGATTAGTAAACGTTTATAAATATTTGCAAACAATAAATAGTTTCAACTTTAGTTTGGGTACTGCAAAAATATGAACAAATAATTATAATAATAAAATAAACGATTAATAAAAAATACACACCACAACAAATGAAGACCAGATGTGTGAACTTCACAGACTGTGGTTATGAGTTAATAAATAACATGAATAGTGTGTAAAGTGATTAAAATGACTAATCAAAATATTTTACACAACATTTGTAAATGTAAAAAAGTGCATTAGGTAATATATGATTAGAAGAGATTTGTATTTGAATATTTATTAAGTAATGATCCATTAAGCATTATATAATTATTTATTAATGAAGCTTTTAATCATTGTATATGGACATAATGGAAAAGAAGTATTCCCAATTCACCTCCCAGTGACATTTCTCTACCAAACATCCAGCCAAATAAACAGAAACAAGGCATCTTTTACAGGAAACGCAAGCCACAAGCGATCACCCGCCATGAACAACATACAGTGACTATATATGGATATCCTTTTGGTGCATATGAGCAGCATTTCAACAAACATGAAGTTAATCACTCGTTTGGTATTATAACAGCTTAAGAGATCAATATCGCCTCATCAAGACATGATTAATAACCCGTAACACTGATCTGCATCATCATAAAATCACATGTGAAATGATACTACCTATCTGAATAACGCAGAACAATCGCTACAGGACATGTCTGGGCATATGCATGTATGACACGGACGCATATAATGCTGTTCAGATCACTGTTAATACAACATATAATCGAATAAGCTTACTTTGAGGTCAGTGACTAACATCTTGATGTTACATCAGCACAAACAAACAGGAATGAACCTCTTTACAGCTGACAGCTCGCACCGATCACAAAAACACAACAGCGGCAACTCAGCTAACTATGCTTGCTTACTACCGGAATATTACTGTGACTCCGGTTTCATAATAAAAGTCCCAACTGAATGAGCCTTTAATACAGCCGCCCCCCAAAGATGTGGAGCATCTTTGCTTCCATGAAAGGTGAAAGTACATAAGGCCGGGGAAAGGTGATACAAGGAAGGTATCTGAGTTCCTCCTCCCATGCATTCTAAAACTGGAGGAGCTCAGGTGGTAGGTTGGGGTCATACCACCGTCTCTGTCTGTGCCACAGTTGCTTAATGATGAACTTCGCTCGAGTTGTATAAGGTAGAAGCCATCCCAGCAGGTCATATTGGGTAGCTAGGACCTTATAGATGTTTCTCAAAGTGGGAGTGTTATATACCATAGGTCAGTGTTTGTAGGACAATGTGTCTGTCTGCCAGTTCCAGCTCAGACCCAGCATTGACTCAGGGATGTCTGACTTCTCCTGCGTCAACCACAGTTCCACACTCGCAGCTCTGGCATTGGTTGGTAGGTAACTCAGCACACTAGTATCATTGCAGATCCGTAGTGGATCAATCAAGCTTAGTGCTGCGCTAGTAGTAGGCAGGCTGTGCAGGCAGTTATCGACAAAAAAAATCTCTCCACTGAATAACCAAATTGCCTCATCCGTTTTGGGGGTGTTGCCGTACCTGCCGTTGTAGTGCGTAGGTAGCACAGCATGGACTGGAGGCCGTGCTGAAAGGTAATACCTGCCACTCGAGCGTCTTGGGTGCCTCATCCATCTTCAGTTCCCACCAAAGGAAATGGAGTAGAGGACGGTCCTCAGGTAGAAGACGGACCTGGTGGAACATCGCCCTGATATCCCCACTCGCTGCCACAGGATGCTCTCTAAAGTGGATAAGGACGCCCAACAGCGAGGCCCCAAGGGTGGGCCCTGGCAACAGGTACTGATTGAGGCTTTGTCCTTGGTACTGATGAACAGTTAAAGACAACGCAGAACTTTCCATTGTGACTAACAATGTGGTGAGGAATGTACCAGCATTTAGCCGAATCAGGCAAAGGGTCGGACACTTCCCGAACAGCTCCTGTCTTAATGAGTTTCCTCATTTACTCTTTATAGACCTCAGCTTTTACAGGGTCCTTCAGTAGACGCCTCTCAATGCTCAGATGACTGACTCTTTAGGCACATTCAACAAAGGCATGTCCTTTCGCCGCAGTAGGGGAGTAGCCAGCTGATGGATTCCCTCCTTTTCTAAGGTGAGAGTCTCAAGCAGCCGAAGAGCCTCCCGATCTTGCTTGGACCGGGTTACCTCTTTGCCCTCACACTGTGGAACCGTATCCAACTGCCACAGTCATTGAAAGTTCTGGAAGAGTTCATCCTGGATTGGAGCCATGGAGGTTAGCAGACATTGCCGTGCGGCAGGAGGCCGCCCCATGGTAGGTATGGGGCCCTGGAGCGGCCATCCTAGGTGCGTATGAACTGCAGCTGGCGTACCCAGGCCGCCCCATCGAACAGGCTCTGTTGGAGTTATGAGATGGGGCTGATCGGAACCGATGAGAAGTAAAGGCTGGACTTCCGTAAGTGTACGGATAGAGAGACCGCACAGATGTCTGTACTTCTGTTGTAGCTGTTCGACAGGGTAAGACTGGCGTGACAGGTTAAGACGATCTGAGGTACAGGCATGATTGATCTTATAACTGGTTTGTGGTTTACAGAAGGGAGAGATCCGGAAGGATATGGAGGAACCATGAAGGAACTAAGTATCATCTTTCACTGTCCGCAATGGAAGATCTTCAGGGACACCCTGGATGCCCAAGGCCTTAACTGCAGTAGAGAGCAGAATAGTCCTCTCTGAGCCATCATCAAGAAGAGCGAAGGTGTCCAAGGTGTGATCTTCATAATGCTTTAGAGGATTTAGAGGAACCACTTTGAGCATAACTCGACCTCCGACAGAGGGTTTATCCAGGAAGAACTGATCTGGAGAGGAATTAGTCAGGCAGCTCTTCTCCACATTAGCTGAATCCTCCCTCTGGGATGGACTAACATTCACCTCATGAAGAGGGCGGAGATAGGTACCTTGGCAAAGATTGGATTCTCCAACACCATGCAGGATGGTCACAGTTCTCTTCCCCGAGTCTGGCGTAACGTGCAAGACTTGAGACATATCAGTTCGGCATCGTAGCTGTGGCACCAGGTTTCGTAGCGGAGCCAGTTTGAAAGGTCAACCAGATTAGGGGTTGTGCCAGGTTGGCGGAACATATGCCGCCGAAACTCAGCGCGCTGCTCAGGGGGAATCTTACACAGAAGGCGTGCGACATGGGACCCACAACTCAGCTCTAGTTCACCGTCATGTCCCAGGGTTCTCACTAGGCCCACTAGTGACTGCACCTGTAGAGCGAACCTCTGGAAGGCGGAGATGTCACCTCGCTTGATGTCAGGACTCTCAAGGACCATGGCAATCCTCCTTAAGGCTAGCTGATGCGGTTGGACAAATTTTTCATGGAGTGCAGCTATTGTATCAGTGAATGGGGTAGGAGAGTTCAAATAAGCATCTGCTATCATTCTAGCCTCCTCAAGTTTAAGATGATCAACTAAGATCTGGTATTTGAAAAGTTCAGTCCCATCTGGAGGAAGCAGGTTCTCCAAAGCTATCCAGAGTCGAGCAAACTCTCCTGGATCAGGCCGGCTAAACTTAGGGATCGTAGGGGCAGGTCATCGCTACACATATTTAGACCCAGAATAAGGTGCTACAGGTCGTACATTGGGTTCTGCCTTTGGGGCTAAGGCTGGAGGACTTGAATAAGCAGGTACCGATCACTGTTATGCGGTTGGCAGGTAAGGGCATGGCCGCAGGTGTTAGTAACTCTTGAAGCTCTTTGGGAGTAGGAGGGGGAGGGAGGCCACAAGCATCTGGAGCATAAGGCTGAGGAGGGCGTGACTTGAGTAGCTGCGAAAACAAAAGGATACTTCCTAGTCCCTGGCATCATAGGTTGGTAAGTTGTGACACCCATGTCAGATAGCGCAAGGGCGCCCACTCGTGTCCTCAGGTCAACGTCAGGTTCAGGCCACGGTGGTGGGGGAAGCTCAGCTAAGTTTCTATTTTCAGCTAGAGTTGTGGATTCATACTGCCTTATGGGGGGACTGGATAACTGTGAAGCCGACGGCTGGTTCTGTTGAGCCACTTGAACTAATTCTTTGACTTCTGCATTGACTTCTCTCAACTCCCTTAAGTCTGCCTGGAAAGCCTGATGGGTCTGCATTAGTTGTGCATGCTCACAGTGCAGATGATGTAGCTCACTGTCGTGTGCAGATGTAGTGAAATCAGCTGCTTGAGGCGAAGAGAAAGATGGCTGTGTGAATGCAGCATGCTGTGGAGGCTTATAACTCGAGGACCTGATCTGTGAATCATCAGAACATACCAGGTCACCGCCAGGTGCTAGCGAAAGGCTGGAAGGATGCAGGAGGAGTCCAGTGGACAGGTGCCTCCCAGGTGCGTGAAACAACATGTTCAGCGACAGGTCTCCCTCGAGTATATTGTACCTATTGGACGAATATGGCGCTTTGGACAAGCTCCTCCAATAAACTCCTCATCAGAGTCCATAACATCAGAAGGGAATACTCACTCTGGCTCGAAGGACCAATTTGTTGGAGAGGTTTTGGACTGTTAGGTTCTGATTAGCTAATGGATGAGTAAACCCCCCTGGGTGCCGGTCAGAGCACAAATAATGAGGAGACAGGTGATCAGCTTAACACTGTGTATTGGAGGTAGATGGATGAAATAATACTACCTATCTGAATAACGCAGAACAATCGCTACAGGACATGTCTGGGCATGCACGTATGACACGGACGCATATAATGCTGTTCAGATCACTGTTAATACAACATATAATCGAATAAGCTTACTTTGAGGTCAGTGACTAACATCTTGATGTTACATCAGCAGAAATCGCCACGAACAAACAGGAATGAACCTCTTTACAGCTGACAGCTCGCACCGATCACAAATACCCCTTTTCCACCAAGGCAGTGCTGGTTCAGAGCCAGAGCCTAGTTTCAAATTGGTTCTTTGTCTTTCCACACCCAAAGCACCAGCTCCGAACCAGGAAAAGTGGTTCTTAAGTAGCACCAAATCATTGCTGGTCTAGAAATAAGAACCCCTTGCGTCAGCGACTGGGGGCGGGGTTACCGTGACAAGACAAACAGAAACTTGTGACCGCCATTTTTTAATTAGCAGCTAATCGAGCTAATAGCTGCTCGATTGTAATCTCCATCTATACAAATGACGGCGAGCTGCACGAATGCGTTGGATTCGCTGTTTTGATGCCGATGTAGGATCGTAAAGCCATGTGCATCAATAGTAACGCAACGTTCGCCATTGTTGATGGAAGGCTTGTTCGAGATGCATTGGTGCTGTACAGACCGATCGCCGTATGACATCAAAGTACAACGAGAGCATACGACTCCTTATGCTTTTGAATCGCTCATGCGGTATTTTGATATCATACGTTGATCGGTCTGCGCTGCGACGATGCATCTTGAACAAGCCTGGTGTGTTTGTGTTTCCCGCTGCCTCGCTAGAGTTGCTGAGAAAGATGAGACGTATACAGTGACGTAAGACCTGGCTCTGTGGTGGCTCTCTAGCATGTGGAAAGGCAAACCGGTTCTAGGCTCGTCAGTCGAACCAACTCAGAACTGGCACTAGCACTGGCTCTGAACTAGCACCCGGTTCATTCTGGTGGAAAAGGGGTAACAAACACATCAGACAGCGGCAACTCTACCGGAATATTACTGTGACTCCGGTTTCATAATAAAAGTCCCAACTGAATGAGCCTTTAATACAACCTGTTTATATTCTGTATACTAATATTAATATTAGCTTTTTCTCAAAACATACTGTATTTGTGTAAACAGTTTTTTTTTGACATAATTCTGAGGGGGACATACTTTTGATTTAAATTCATCTTTTTCTTTCTCAGTCTTTTTCTCTCTCAGTCTTCATGTTTGTGAAGGTATTACTACACAAAGTGAAAAGTAGTAAATTCAATTACAAGTTACAATCTACAAATCAGCCACAATACAGGAAAAAATTACTAAACAGTAAAATATCAAAAGTGAAAAAAGACATAACCCACTCAAACACATTTCAGTACACCAATCATTGAGGACATTTTGTAGGGGGTAATGGTTTTTATACTGATCTAATGATATTGTCTATTCCGTAAACCTATTAAAAACCACAGCTTTTGCTTTTTTCATTAAAAAAAAAAGAAGATTAGTAGGCTATGTTTATTTAGTGATTTGAAATGTGGGGATAGCGGAAAGTCATCATAATGCAGAGGGTGTGGCTTTAAACCTGAATAAACTTACATCATGAGGACATTTGGGCCACAATAGCCATGTTTCCACTGTCGAGCGACCCTTTACACGGTCACATCTGGGACTTGATCGGGGCTTCCTCTGGGCCAACGGTCAGGGGTTTTTGGACTGCCGAATACCTTGGTCCAAAACAGGCAAACTTGGGTTTGAGAAATGGTTACGAACAGAGGCAGTCAACACAGCTGCTCATTTCACATGTTATTATATCAGGCTAACAGCTAATCTAAACATTTAAGACATTTTAAACAATTTTCAGCTCAAAACTCACTTTCAGACACCAGCGAGTGTCTTTCAATTGTGATCTAATGGGGATTCTGATCACCGTATGAGGCAGAAAAAGTATATATAAGTTTAAATACATATGATTATAGAAAATACCAGAGACAGCTTGAAGTACTTAAGTAAAGCATATATGATTATAATCGTGTATTTATTTGGTTTCGTGTTTCATCTGTCTCTTCCCTGTGCCTTTGTTGATACCGGACTTCTGCATCCACGTAGGCCTATATTATAAATTACGTATACTCATATATCATATCATATACTCATATCAACACTTACGTTTCAGGTTACGCATGTAACCATGGTTCCCTGATAAGGGAACTCGCACTGCGTCCAAAGACACTTTGCTCAAACCTCCCCAGATCACATTATTTTGTGGAAAATTAAAGGGGTCCTATAATGCCCCTATTTACAAGATATAAAATAAGTCTCTGATGTCCCCAGAGTGTGTGTGTGTGAAGTTCTAGCTCAAAATACCCCACAGATAATTTTTATAGCATGTTAAAATTGTCACCTTTTTGAGGGTGAGCAAAAACGCGCCGTTTTTGTGTCCCTTTAAATGCAAATGAGCTGCTGCTCCCCGCCCCCATTCTAGAAGAGGGCGGAGCTTCAAGAGCTCGTGTTAGCAGCTCTGATTACCTCACACAGACACACACTGAACATGTCCACACCAAAATATGACCAATGGACTGAAAACGAAAGTTCAGGCTTTATTAAGTTTATATGCCGAGGAAAAAATTACATACTTCACCTTTAAGTAAATCCATCATTTTATCATTATTATTTTAATCTGGTGATGCTGATTAAATTAAGAATTGTACAGTATTGCTAGATGTGAAAATGTGGCTTCAAGAAAATTCTGCACAAACCTTAAATAATAAGGAATTAGAATTTACTGGAACTTGAAAAGTAAAATAGATTGATTGGCTATTTTTGCTACTTTGTGGTTTGTTCAAGCCATATTTTCGTCCTTTTGAAGCACTAATGTGAAAAAAATTTTCATATCTTTCAGATTCATATGCTACAATGTTGAGCAATAACGGGAAGGGCAACGCAGAGTCTGACCAGAATGAAAAGCAATTTTCACATTTCAACAGGTTAGTCACATGTGTAATTATTAAAGCATATTGTGCAATCTCTTCCTTAGTTTATTTAAACATATAACATGATATAACATGATATTTCATGACTCTTGCCACTAGATGTCCTTATAGCTCTATATGGAGCAAATGAGCTGTTCCGCTGGGTCCTAAAGTCATATCTCTTCAGTATGCATTCAGATACACATGTAGACATTATATAAAATAAGAGGACTTATTTTATATATAAGGACAAACTTAATGATTGTCCTCAACTTTTTTTTTAAATTGCTGGGCTTGATAGCTATTTAAAAAGACAACAATATTTAGCTAAATATATAATGAATTTCAATAACGTCCTAACATAATTTCAGTGGTATATGGTCAGTAATTAACCTAAGTGATATTACACACAAGCTAATTCCCTTTACCTTTATCTCTCCTTGTTGAATGAGATTCACTGTCATGCCAACTTAAATGAATGACGTCCCATTTTGTACAGTTTTTTTTCCAGCCATTGAACTATAATGATGTTCGTTCATTAGTATTTGAAGGCAGAAAAAAGTAATTTTTGAAGCTCCTCAAGGAATTCAGAGAACATTATATATATATATATATATATATATATACACACACAGATCAGGCATAACATTATGACCACTGACAGTTGAAGTGAACAACACTGATCTCTTCATCACGGCTCCTGTTAGTGGGTGGGATATATTAGGCAGCAAGTGAACATTTTGTCCTCAAAGTTGATGTGTTAGAAGCAGGAAAAATGGGCAAGCGTAAGGATTTGAGCGAGTTTGACAAGGGCCAAATTGTGATGGCTAGACGACTGGGTCAGAGCATCTCCAAAACTGCAGCTCTTGTGGGGTGTTCCCGGTCTGCAGTGGTCAGGATCTATCAGACGTGCTCCAAGGAAAGAACAGTGGAGAACCGGCGACAGGGTCATGGGCGGCCAAGGCTCATTGATGCACGTGGGGAGCGAAGACTACCATGTGTATCATGTTTTTCCTTTCTTTTTTTTTTTGGTTTGGTTTGTTTTTGGTGGATGATAACATTTATAGGAATATCATAGTAAAGTAAAGGGATTTTATTTGCCCAGTAGGCCTAAATGGAAGCTGCAGTGAGTCACAGAGCAGGTTCATTTACATTTTATAAAGCCTATATGGTATTCCTATAAATGTTATCTTCCAGCAAAAACAAACCAAACCAAAAAAAAGAAATGAAAAACATGGTACACATGGTAGTCTTACAATGGATGCATAAGTTACTTGATATGATACTGACCTGCGAAGACCCACCCTGTTCTGTCATTTTTCTAGAAGGTAAAGCAGAAGAGAATATAAGGAATACATCGTTTAATATGAGAGTATCTTTAATTATGAGACAATTGGATACCAAACTTAACAGTACAGATAGGCTAGCATTAGCGTAACTTACATTTTGTGAAACAAGAAAGGCTAGCTCAACTAAGAAACAATGATCACCAACTTAGCTGACCAGCACACATATTAAAAGTACTTAAACAAATGTATAACGGTGAGAGATTGCAGGGGGGGGGGGGGGGGCTCGGGAGATGGTTGCTCATGTTTTTTTCCCTTTCTCGGTCGCGCGCCACTGGCTTAAAACAAGCTCTTCCGATTGGCCGAAATTCTCTGCTCTCTGAACAGGGCCTGCTGCTGCCTCACAGATGCACAAATCACTTTTGCTCCACATTTCACGTAGTATATGGTGCAAAAGTGAAAGCGCGCGGAACTTGTCATTTGAAGGCGAAAAAACTACGTTTGAGACTCGCAGCAGCAGATTCAAACAGTTCTAGTGATTAGACTTGTGATTGTGTTAGAAAAATATCCAAGAAAAGTAATGCATTTGTGACCAAATATTCTACAAGTGTGCAACTCTCATTGCATGGATTCACATATTAATTTGCGGATGTGCAAAATTTGTCTGTGACTTCACATTTTTAATACGGGTGTGTGAATGCGTTTTGCACCATATTCACTGCAGCAACTGTAGCAAAAATGTGAGCGTATGAGTTTCTTTATGTGTGATTCGTAGAATATGATTTGTGCACCTGCAGTGAAGAATGTGTGAAGGTGTAACTGTTGTGTTGTGTTTGTAGGTGAGAAAAAAAATCTACAAGTTTACAACTCCTAAAAGAGTTTTCTCTGTGACTTCAAATTTATTAATACACATGTGTGGATATGCTCTACAGCTACAAATTCCACTCTCACACGAGTTCAGTTGTTTTGCACCAAAAATACCTTCATATTGTAGTGTCTTTGACGTCTTGGGAAGGCAATCACGTGGCATGTTGGCGGATGGATGGAAAGTCTCTTGGATGTTGTTTAAAGTTCAAGCGCGCTCGCTGTAGATTCGTCGAGAGAAGCTTTGCGGCGAAACTTAACTTAGAACACGAGACTCAACGGAAAGAAAATAAACTTAAGTAAAAGAAAGGGAAGTGAGATGAGAGTATTTAGATGGCCTGAATGAAATTGTTAACCCATTTTCTCTGATCTTGGTCTGCCACGATCCTCTGATCGTCTATCTCATCATTATCTCTGTCTTTGTCTGAACTTCTCGTCTAACTTCTTTGTTCGTGTTCTGAGATTATAAACTCAATTATTTGCCCATCCTCCTGGATGGGTTCTAGCCAATTAGTTATCATCTTGGTTCAGAGGTGACTGTGTCCCCACCCCTCACCATAAATTATGTTATCTGTGGTCTCTTACTTTCCTGCTCTAAGCAGAGTACAGTTAGACATGATTTCTTATTATAAGAACATGATACATTCTACACAAAATTCAATCAAGCCATCTTTTGAAATATAAGGAAATGTGTACCATAATTTGTATACGTTATATGTTATGGGGTGGCAGTGGCTCAGTGGTTCATGTGGGTTGTTTACAAACCGGAAGGTTGGTGGTTCTCTCCCCGGTTCCACCTGACCAAGTGTTGAGGTGTCCATGAGCAAGACACCTAACCCCAGCTGCATGGCTGACACCGCCTCGGTTGTAACGTCGGTGGTTCAACAGACCATGGGTCTGTTGAAAGCGCTATATAAATGCAGTCCATTTACAATTACATGAATTGTGAGGTGTATATATACACATAATGGTATATGTGTATTGGTTATAGACATGATACAGAATTATGCAGTCAAAGGCTGTTTGAATGCAAGTCCGACAATCAATCCTTTGAATGATTTTATGCAGTTTATATGTAACAAACAGTTTCTGTGGGTTTTCCCTGTGGATTGTAACTGTGTCACTCAGAGTTCATCTATAGGTCGTATAGACAACAGCGATCTGGTTTGACTCTTTTTCTTGGGAGTCAAACAACTTCGGCGTTATCTTTGTGTTTGTCAAAGTTTGCAAGGCAATAAAGTATGCTGTTGCGGCAGTTTTTTAATCAACTCTGAATAAGAGACAAATCTTTGTAATTTTAATAAATGGTTTATTATTTTGCAAAAGAAGAGTCAACAGTCGTACAGCCATTCTGAATGTCTGCAGAGTGCTTCCTGCAGACTAAACAATTGAGTTCCCTTTTATACCCTTTCCAAGGTCAGCATCTCTGCACTCCTTCTGTAATTTTCCACACATACTCAAATAACCCCATCCTGACACTTGGACCCTCAAAATTAGATGTACCCTGACCCCTAGGGTCCTGAGACCCACACAGAGGTGGACAGTGACCTCTAAGGTCATGAGCTGGTCACTGTGTTTGCTGATTTTAACTCACTTCATGCATAGCAAAACATTCTCTTATGTATATGAACTCAGAAACACATGCATAGGAATGAATTTTCTTCTACGATAAATTTTTTCCACCACAATGCTCATTAGCACTCATGCCACTGACCTCGCTCCGTTCCCACAGCATTCGGATGCACCCTGCTTGCCACAATATGGAAATTAATAATAATTATATGTTAACTTAAAAAGATTTGTTCAAAAACTGAAATCCCATTAACAGTCATCGACCACCATCCCTCCGCCGCATCCCATCTCCCCCATTAACAGACACTGTATGCTAATAAGCAGCTGATTGAAATCATGTTGATTCTAAATCAATTCTCTTTTGTAGATCACATCATGATGCCACACCAATGAATCCAGGTCCTCCTGCACTCTATCAACTGAACACTGAAAGAAAACAGATTGATAAAAAGATCAGACGATGAACATATGGACAAAAAGACAATAATAAGCAAAACAATGTCATACTTCTGGTGGGAGAAACCGGCACTGGGAAAACCACCATCATCAACACTATGATCAACTACATACTGGGAGTGAAGTTTGAGGATGAAGAGTTCTATCAAATCACAGATGAAACTGAAGAACATATTCAAACATCTGAGATCACAGTTTATGAGGTGTTTGTTGAAGAAAACTCAACATCTCTGACCGTCATTGACACTCCAGGAATTGCAAACGCTACAGGATACAAGAAAGACAGAGAGATATCTGAATGTCTGGCCAGATTATTTTCAGATGAGGATGGGATTCGGTATATTGATGCAGTGTGTTTTGTGATGAAGGCGTCTCAGAATCGTCTCTCTGACAAAGAGCTGTACATATTTCACTCAGTTCTATCTCTATTCGGTAGAGATATAGAGAACAACATAGTGTTTCTACTCACACATTCACATGGTGGATGTCCAACAGATGCCCTCAATGCCATTGAGAAAGCAGAAATACCCTGCAGAAGAGATGAAGACAATGAACCTGTTTACTTCTTATTCAACAGCCGACAGAAAGTGAAACGGGACAAGCGGTGTAAGCATCTGGACCGATCGTCTTGGGAAATGGGAGATGAAAGCATGAATGAGTTCTTCACACTCCTGGAAGAAAAGAACAGAAAAAGTGTTCAGATGACATTAGATGTTCTGAACGAGCAAAGACAACTTGATGCCCATGTCTCTAATCTGAAGCTGCAAATCGATGAGAAGCAGTTCAAAACTAAAGAACTGAATCAGATTCAGGAAGCCCTCAGACAGAACAGAGATGAGATTCAGAAATGTGAAAACGTTCAGTTTACAGTCGACAGAGTTTATAAAGAAAAAGTCCCCATTGTAAATGAATGGTGGTGGAACAGTAGCGCAACCTGCTGCTCCGTCTGCCAGAAAAACTGTCATGAATGGAGCTGTTGGTGGGTGAATGATGTTTCATGGTGTTCAGTCATGGAAAACAACCACTGCACTGTGTGTCCAGGGAGGTGTCATTACAGCCAACATGTCAGAGAGAACAAAAAATATGTGTTTAAGACAAATAAAGTCATTAGAACATTTAATGCTCTTAAACAGGAGTTTGAACGCACTGGTGAGCGACCTGCAACCAGCTTTAACAAAAAAGAATATGACGATACTAAAAGGGAACATGAACGCAACATGAAAGAGTCTGAGAATAAATCGAAAATAAAAGAAAAACTGATCAGTGATCTGGAGAAGATTAAACATGAAAAGTTCAGCCTGCTGCATGAAGCTTACATCAGCATCATGATTCTGTCTAAGATCGCATAAAAGGCAGACAGCGCTTTCACTCTTCAACATCTGCATTTCCTGATTCCCAGACTGAAGGAGGAGGGAAAAGATGAATGGATGAAGAACCTGGAGGATCTGAGGAAAGCTGGAGAAGAGCAGAGAAACAAGGGGGCTTTACGTCATCTGCTGCCCATTCATTAACTGAACTGTAAGAATAAATGCAACAAATATGAAAATATACAAAATCAGAACAGATGCTGATCCATCAGGGATCAAAATAATTCACTTTGAAGTTAAACATTGTGAAATCACTGATATACACTCACCTAAAGGATTATTAGGAACACCATACTAATACTGTGTTTGACCCCCTTTCGCCTTCAGAACTGCCTTAATTCTACGTGGCATTGATTCAACAAGGTGCTGAAAGCATTCTTTAGAAATGTTGGCCCATATTGATAGGATAGCATCTTGCAGTTGATGGAGATTTGTGGGATGCACATCCAGGGCACGAAGCTCCCGTTCCACCACATCCCAAAGATGCTCTATTGGGTTGAGATCTGGTGACTGTGGGGGCCATTTTAGTACAGTGAACTCATTGTCATGTTCAAGAAACCAATTTGAAATGATTGGAGCTTTGTGACATGGTGCATTATCCTGCTGGAAGTAGCCATCAGAGGATGGGTACATGGTGGTCATAAAGGGATGGACATGGTCAGAAACAATGCTCAGGTAGGCCGTGGCATTTAAATGCCCAATTGGCACTAAGGGGCCTAAAGTGTGCCAAGAAAACATCCCCCACACCATTACACCACCACCACCACCAGCCTGCACAGTGGTAACAAGGCATGATGGATCCATGTTCTCATTCTGTTTACGCCAAATTCTGACTCTACCATCTGAATGTCTCAACAGAAATCCAGACTCATCAGACCAGGCAACATTTTTCCAGTCTTCAACTGTCCAATTTTGGTGAGCTTGTGCAAATTGTAGCCTCTTTTTCCTATTTGTAGTGGAGATGAGTGGTACCCGGTGGGGTCTTCTGCTGTTGTAGCCCATCCGCCTCAAGGTTGTGCGTGTTGTGGCTTCACAAATGCTTTGCTGCATACCTCGGTTGTAACGAGTGGTTATTTCAGTCAAAGTTGCTCTTCTATCAGCTTGAATCAGTCGGCCCATTCTCCTCTGACCTCTAGCATCAACAAGGCATTTTCGCCCACAGGACTGCCGCATACTGGATGTTTTTCCCTTTTCACACCATTCTTTGTAAACTCTAGAAATGGTTGTGCGTGAAAATCCCAGTAACTGAGCAGATTGTGAAATACTCAGACCGGCCCGTCTGGCACCAACAACCATGCCACGCTCAAAATTGCTTAAATCACCTTTCTTTCCCATTCTGACATTCAGTTTGGAGTTCAGGAGATTGTCTTGACCAGGACCACACCCCTAAATGCATTGAAGCAACTGCCATGTGATTGGTTGATTAGATAATTGCATTAATGAGAAATTGAACAGGTGTTCCTAATAATCCTTTAGGTGAGTGTATTAAGGGTCAGATTTACTAAACAGGGCGTGATTTAGCGTGAGAGCTATCCCATAAAAGTGCCGCTGGGAGTGGACAGTTCTGCTCGTGATCTACTGACGACACACAAATTAAAGCACACAGACACAGCCGGATAATTTCCATAATGACCAACACAATCTACCCGTTAAGACGTGCTTTTTTTGTGTGGTAAATAATGGTGTAAACTGCAGAGTGCAAACCTTACACCTCGCATGATTCATTTAAAGGGATAGTTCACTCTGAAATGAAAATAAAGTCATCTTTTTTCCAAAGAAACCTTGTATTATTCAGTCAAAATACTGAGCTCTGTGCGCATTCCTGGGAGTGTGTGTGAGCCGTCAGCAGCCACTCACGCAATGTTGTCATGACAACCGGCACACAACATTCACTTCAGGAGGTTTACCTTATTAGTGGTGCTTGCTGAAAGCAAGGCATCACTATTGTTATTCTCCATACTCATTCTTCTTCTGGACAAAAATTTTGTCACAGACCCACAAATGAGGCATCAAATCGTGCGGCCTATTCGGGAATGGTGTGCTATATCTTTTCTAAGGGATCGGGGATACAATGTTTGCCCCGGGGGTAAAAAAGAAGCCGAAAAATCCCATTGACTTAACATTGCGGCGAACTTTAACGAGTCATAGCTCAGAGCGAGGATTTCGTAGAAACTCGTGAGTTACCACATTTGAAGAGGCTGGCAGGCTCTATCAGAACATACATCGCAATGGGGTATAAGTTGTACCCCTGGGGGGCAAGAGCGGCCCAAATTTCCCCATTGACTTACTATGGGGAGGGACGTCCCATTAAACGCATGTTTTTCATACTATGGTAAATTGCATAGGGATTTTGTATTGACCATAGCTCTGGCTCACAGTGTCACAGAGACAAGGGGGTGGGCTCAATTTACTCAGACAGCCAATCACTATCTCAGGATCATCGTGAAGCTATCAAGCCACGCCCTAGCAACCATTTAGAGCTCCCTAGCAACTGATCCCATAGACTTCCATTGAAAGAGATCAAAGGGATATCTTTGGATAGAAGTATCATAGAAACATGAGGGTGGATTTGTTTGACTCAGGGCATCAACAGCCAATCACAAATCACCTTCAGCACATCCTAGCCACGCCCTAGCAACCATTATCAAGCACCCTAGCAACCCAAATGCACAGAGGGATATCTTCACATCTGAATGTCATAGAGGCATGGGGGTTGGTTTATATCCTTCATACTGGCAAGGAGCTTTTGGAGTATCATCACTGGATGCTGCCAAGCCACTCCACAGAGTACCCTAGCAACAGTTTAGCAAGACCTATATCTCTGCATCAGAACATCATAGAGACATGTGGGTTGATTTATATCATTCATACTGACAAGAGTATCATCATTGGCAGCTGCCAAGCCACTCCATAGCGACCAAACAGAGTACCCTAGCAACCGTTTAGCAACACCTATATCTCTGCATCAGAACATCGTAGAGACATGGGGGTTGGGTCTTTTGACTCAACCGCCTAGCAACCACCCAGAATACCCTAGTAACCGCCTAGAAACGCCCTAGCAACCACCCAGAATAACCTAGCAACAGCCTAGCAACCACCCAGAACACCCTAGCAACCGCCTAGCAACACCCTAGCAACCACCCAGAACACCCTAGCAACCGCCTAGCAACCACCCAGAATTCCTTAGCAACCGCCTAGCAACCACCCAGAACACCTTAGCAACCGCCTAGCAGCCACCCAGAATACCTTAGCAACTGCCTAGCAACGCCCTAGCAACCACCCAGAACACCCTAGCAACCACCCAGAATACCTTAGCAACTGCCTAGCAACGCCCTAGCAACCACCCAGAACACCGTAGCAACCGCCTAGCAACCACCCAGAATACCTTAGCAACCGCCTAGCAACACCCTAGCAACCACCCAGGATACCTTAGCAACCGCCTAGCAACGCCCTAGCAACCACCCAGAACACCCTAGCAACCGTACAAACACATGAATAAGCCATATCTCAGCTCCACAACATCGTAGAGACATGGTGGTTGGCTCTTTTGCATCACAGTAGCAACCGGGTCCCGAGTTTTGCCACGGCAAGCACCACTCACATTTTCTTCAGGAAATGTACATTCTAGTTATTAGTATTATTGTATTATTATTTACCTTATAGAAGAGACGAGAGTTGCGTCTGATTTCTCAAAATGGTGCGTGTGTGTGTGTGTGCTTATCCTGGGTGTCATGACAACAGTGCGAGTTATAGTAAGCATGAGCGGCTCGCACGCACTCACAGGAACGTGCACAGAGTAATGGCTGAGCTCAGTATTTTGACTGGAAACTCCTACAAATGCATATACAATAAGATCAGCAGCTAAAATAACCCTGTCCACGCCTTTCAGCGCTAATTTAAATTAAATTGACAGTAGTTTTTAACGCCAAAAAAGGGTTTGCACTGGTGCAAGCTGTAAATCTGGCCCATAATCTCTTAAGGCTGATCATTACTTTTGAAAGTAATTTCTAACAAATGATTGAAATTCCTTTGATTTTGAATTGCATTCTTTGCTTATTTTAGGCATATAGGTAGTAAATTTTTTGCAAATATTCGAAACACTACACAAGCATCTTGGTCAAATGTCTATCATTGACTCACTCTTTGTGGTACTGTACAGTATGTTTGCCATATGCTCAACAATGACTTACTACAGTATGTGAATGTGCTCATTGTGATGCATTCAAGACTGACTGAAAGAGACAAACTGTTTTGAGCAAATTACGAATTATTTATTATAAGACATTTGTCAGGTTTTGTCCTTAAAACGCTCTGGTGTGCAGGACTAATTTCTTACGCATCTAAACCAAGCCCCCGTTGCTAATTTAGAGCTAATAACGGATAGCAGACTAATACAGTTATTAATGCAGTTATTAGAGAGAGAGTGTGTGTGTGTGTATTACCTGAATCTGTGTGTCTCTCAGTGTTCGGG
Source organism: Rhinogobio ventralis (assembly GCA_039654625.1). Taxonomy (NCBI): domain Eukaryota; kingdom Metazoa; phylum Chordata; class Actinopteri; order Cypriniformes; family Gobionidae; genus Rhinogobio; species Rhinogobio ventralis. Next base: position 1,426,482 of record CM077204.1, read on the forward strand.
AGCGTCTCGACTAACAGTGAATCTGTAAGTTTATCTGCTTCAAGAACAGCGCCGTTATTCCCTCGCTACGGAGAAATGTCATGTAGCTTTTAAGTTGTTAAACTATTTTACTGATAAAATCATCAGAGCAGCCCTGACAACACGTTTCTGTGCGAGTGTGTGTCCGTACTGTGTATGTGTGTGTGTGTGTTTGAGCGGGAGAAAGAGAGTATATGCTGTATCTACATAATAAAACATAATTTTGTGGCAAAAAACATGGAAATAATTAGTTGTTTTAATCTTATTGTTTGCTGTATTCATTCTCTTGGTCAGTGTGGTTGTGTGTTTTGGCTCTTTTGCTGTTGTCGCTGTAAGGACTGCTGAAATCACTGAAATCATCTGGCGGAGTGATATGGAACTGTAATGCGGTCAAGACCTGCTGGAACTACTTTAGCCGTGCGTTTCCCTGGAAATAACTGCACACCTTAGAATGTTCGTCAGCCAATCAGATTCAAGCACTCAACAGCCCTGTAGTATTAGGTGGATATAATTGTGTTCATAATGAAAAGAAACAGGTGAAACTAATAATAAAATCGTATTATCTGGTCCCAGTCTGGCAAATAAAGGCTACTTTTTTTAATCATGTGCGACTGACAATACATCCAGTCACTGCGTGAGAGGAGTAAACATGATGACGTGGTGTGTAAAAGCAATAGCGGTTAGGTTGATTTTATGGGAGTCACGAGCCCTGCTTTCACACAGAGCAGAGATGAACACAGACACATCGTCTGTCCTCAGGGCTGGTTTATACATGGCCTGACATTTCCTGCTTCATAAGACACCGTCCTGCTTCATCGTTATATTCCCCTCCATGTTGATTAACACTGAATCTTCATTTCCGCCTGAAGTCATATTCAACTGAGGGCTTTCATGAAAGTCATTAACTGGCTTGTTCTTTAATTCTTAGCTGATTTTATTTTTTTATGTTAGTGCGAGAGGCTAACTTACTTATTTACTAAATGATGTACAGGACAACTAGATGTGTATCACCTTGCTTAAAATCTTAAAACTTTCGGTCAAGACTCGGTCTATGAAACATGTGCCATTAATGTTATAAACACAGGCATTTTATTTAATTGTCATATTTATTATACACAAGCAAATATTTAAAATAGCTTAAAATAGTTTTCTCTGTAGTTTGGCATAATGCATCACTAAAAAGACGTCAACCCTTGTATGTATTTGTTGTAATCCTTCAACTTTGAAGTGTTTTTTCTAGTAAATTTATTCCATTTTTTTTTGTCTATTTAAATTCTATTTACAAACTCACCACACACAGTAATGACCAATAACTGTCATTTATTGAAAGCTCTTCTTGCGCTTGAAGAGCACACTGTGTTCGAACTTTACAGTAAAAAATAAAACAAAATATGTGAAAGCGACCTATTTCAGCTTCAGGTTCTAAAGGGTTAACACCATCATGTTCATGTTTGGCAGAAGGAGACAGTCTTTAAATGTCAAATCTCTCATCATGATATTGTATATTATATATTATATGTGTATTATAATACACCCATTAGATATTGTATGTGTGTTAGATGGTGGTCTAGTGGGTTAAACCACTGAACTAAACCACTGAACTAATATGCAGAAGGTTGCTGGTTTGATCCCACCTAGCCACCATGTTGCTCCAGGGGGATTGTCCCTGTAATAATTGCACTGTAAGTCGCTTTGGATAAAAGCGTCTGCCAAATGCATAAATGTAAATGTATAGTAAACAATAACTCAAAATGAACATTACATAAATATCAGCATTAAATTCTGTTTCTAGTAACCAAAAACTTTGGGCTTGTAATGTCAAATTAAAATGCAAACACAATTTTATTCCAACACGTTAAAATGCACTTTTGGTTTGCCTTGAGATGTGTTCTCTTAAACACATTATTTATCTGACAGAATGTTATAAACCCTGTACCTGTGTAAAAATCAATGCCGTTTCAGTCACACTTTAGTTTAGGGTCTAATTCTCACTACTTACTATGAATTTTCCCTCAATAAACTCTGGTTACACTTTATTTTAAGGACTGAGAAATGTTAATGAACTACATGTACTTACTATAGGGTTAGGAATAGGGTTTGGTTTAGGGTTAGTTGCATGTAATTATGCATAATTTATAGTCATTACTACAGTAACTGCATGTAACGTGTTACCTAAACTTGCTTATTAATAGTTAGTAAGGTAGTTGTTACGTTTAGGCAGGGTTCTGAGTAAGTGTATTTTATTACAGATACATTTTAAATGGGTGGTAATAAAATTACAGTTACATCAATGTAAACTGTAACGGGCGATTAATGTGAACAGCGACATCTCAGACTCTCCTAAGATACAGTTCTGCTCATACGTTTCATAACCATTGCAGAATATGCAACAGTTTAATAATTTGAACAAAATAAGAGGGATCTGGGATCATAAAAATTGCATGTTACTTTTATTTAGCACTGTCCTGAGTAAGATATGTCACATGTTTACATTCTCAAAATGACAAGACAAAATGAGTGCATTTATACAAATCGCCACATTCAAAAGTTTCCAAACCCTTGAATCTGAACTGTCTGTCGCTATGGATGATCCACAACTGCTTTCGTGTTTCATGTTAAGTTTGTTTAGGTAATTGTGACTTTTTAATCTCACAATTTTCTGAGAATCGTGAGATTTAAACTCGCAATTGCAAGTTACAATGTAGAATTAAGAGGGGAATTCTTTTTCTAAGAATTGCGACTTTAATTAAACAAGTTAAAAAGCTAATTGCAACTTTTATCTCGCAATTCTGACTTTATAACACGCATTTGTGAGTTTAAATCTCGCAATTGTGAGATTTAAACTCACAAATACGTTTTTTATTGTTATATTTAGTCTTGTACACAAGCTTCCATGAAACTCAATGCATTAAGAGCAGGGGGTGAACACTTTTGAACAGGAGGATGTGTAAATATTTCTTATTTTGTTTAGATCATTTTAGATCATTTTTCATTTAGTACTGGCCTTCAGAAGATAATAACTAGAAGACAAAATACTAAAAAACTGATGTTGTTTAAAATAATATGCAGAGGAAGTCCTATGTTTGGCGTTTCATGCCTTATTACTATTCTAAAGTATTTAGATTCATTTACAAAACTTGTGTAATTAACAAAATATGTTACGAATGACTTTTTAAAGCATGCATTTTGTAATCTGTAGTGAAATGCATTTTAAAAGTAACCTTCTCAACCCTGAGTTTAGGTATTGTGTGGATTAAGGGATGTAGAATATGATCACGCAGAATAAGGCATTAATATGTGCTTTATACGTGCTAATAAACAGACAATATCCTAGCAATATTCATGATAATAAGCAACTAGTTAATAGTGGGAAATGGACCCAGCCATGATTTGAGTGTAAATGTTGTGTTGTTCACCTATTCGGCCTCTAGAGGGCGCTAGCTTGTTTAGTATCCAATGGTTAGTGTCTACATGAGAAAACAACCCTTCAGAAACCCAAATGAGGCTTTTCAGTAGCACTCGTGCATAAGTGCATCATTTAATACAGTCGTAACATGACAGAACTGCTGCCGCCAGAATGTCGCACATGCTCGATATGTGTTGCAAACGCATCAATTCTTGTAATGCATCACGTCACGTATTTGGGTTTTTGTCGATTTCTCTGAAATGAGAGCCGTACCCCGTTCACGTACTGTCCGTCCATGCATCTGAGTTGATTTGGCCAATATCCCATCACAGCACGCCACATCTCCTTCAGCCCAAAGTCGATCGCCAGTCGGCCATCATCAGCATTGGAGGGTTTCCATGGATACGGGGGTCCGTTGTGACGGCGAGACCTCGGTGTGTGTGTTGGTGAAAATCAGGGCAGCAGCTGCGCTCCTTCAGCCTCCATCGGCCACAACTGAGGAGCTCACAAAGAAAATCAATCTGAATCTCATCAGAACCCATTACAGTCGGCCTGATGTAAATATGCTATTCACCGGACTCTGATATCTGAGGCTTTGATGGTTTGTGAGCTGGGAAAACACTTAAAAAGCAAATCCCCGAGTCTGTAGTCGACATTATCCTTGTCTTATCATGCATACTTTCTTACCAAAGGGGCTTGTGTGTTTACACACTATAGTGACCCACAAAAATACACAAATATGTTCTGAGAACACTTTGATAACGTACGTTAGGTAACACTTTATTTAACAGTGCCCTTGTTACACGTTACATATAGTAGTAATGACTATAAATCGTGCATAATTACATGCAACTAACCCTAACATGTTCATTATTATTACTCAGTACTTAAATACATAATTACCCTGTAACAAGGACACCTTATAAAGTGTAACCCTTTATTTTAAGGTGACATAGTTACATTGTATTTGCTCAAATAAGTACTGAGCAATATTAAAGAACTATGCACTTACTATAGAGTTAGGGTTTGGTTTAGTCTTAGTTACTTGTAATTATACATAATTTACTGTTATTACTATAGTACGCACATGTAGTAACACAGTTAGATACCAAACTTTTTCCTTCCTTGGGTATCTGAACGTTAGAGAAAACATTAAGGGACTGTTATCTTAATTTTATTATTTTGCAAGCAATATATTAGCAATATTACTTTTGAACGTTCTTTGAACCGTCTAAAAAAAAAAGTTGTTAGTAAAATTAAATAAACATTAGACTAACATCCAACTAAAATCATGAATGATGCATAAATAACATTTTTGAGAACATTATTAAAGACCGGATAGTGTATTCTGTACTTCATTTAACAGAAATTGGCTGTAAAGGTTGCTATTTTTTATGTATAAGTACTTAATTTAGCGATTGATTGACGTTGTGAGTGGTTCTGTAAAAAAAGATTAATACTGTAACATTTGCTTTTGAATTTATGTGCTTATTGCATTTTTATAAATCATTTCTTAGTTATTGCACATGGAAAACCTATATTTTAAAAGTGAATTACTGTAGATGGACAGAGCAGCTTGATAAAATAACTCCAAAATTTGCAGAGACTAACTGAAAGTTAGTTAATAATTTATCGTTTTTTCCACCGTTTAATAAATGATTATTAACAGTAATATACTGTAATTGTATTAATTTGACTGTAAAGTCAGATAACACTGAATGAATGTTCTATTAACGTTACTGGGAGAACGTTTGTTCATAACGTTGAGAGAACGTTCTGAGAATGTTCCCTGTTAGCTCGGTAATTATTAAATTGGTTGATATTTGGGCATTTTCAAATGATTGCATTGCCTAATAGCCATGTTCAAAAGTGTCAGTTCCCGAAGGCCAGTGTTGGGTAAGTTACTCTAAAAAAGTAACTAATTACTAGTTACTAATTACATCTTCAATAGTGTAATTTGATTACCGTACAAATTACTCTCTCTAAAAAGCATTTAATTACTTATTACTTTCTAAGTATCAACCTGGACTAGTTCATTGATTCAAGGATAGACATGAAACGGCTCTTTTAATTCAAATAAATAATATACAACTACATAAATTATTCTAATTAACTGACCAAAGTATTACAAATGTGTGAAGGATACATAAAAACATTTTAAAGTTAGACTCTGATTTGATGTTATCTCTATAATTGTTCTACAGTCTATACACAGTATTTAGTTCAATTACATCAGAAGTAACTGTAATTAAATTACAGAAAAAAATAAGAGTAATCCCTTACTTTACTTTTTCAAGGGAAAAGTAATTAAATTACTTACTAGTTACACCCAACACTGCCAAAGGCCTTGAAATTCTGCCTTGTCAACGAGTAGTGCGCAAAGTGTTTTTGTTTTTTAAGAGAAAACAGTCAAACAGTATTGCCACGAAACATTGGAAAACATTGAAGTATAACACAAATGGACCACTGTCGCTGGCATGTCTGCCGTTCCCAGTTGCTTTTAGTCAATATCTAGGTCTAGCTTAATCCAGAGAGTCTCTGTGTGTAAAGCGGCGAGATCTATCTGATAACACTGACCTATAGCTGGAGTCTGTGGTTTGAAAACAGGAACAGAAGGTCAGAAGCAGGGCCGTAAATCCTGTTTCAGCAGGCTTGGGAATCAATGGACAGATCAGAGCAAGTGATGTGAATCTTCCAGAAGAACGAAGGTCAGGCTCATGGCAGCGAATAGTAGTGGCGTCAGCTTATGTTAAACTTCAGCGGTTTCTCACAATGCGTTCTTTTCTGTACTTGTGTTCTTGTGAAACGTCATCAGTCACTGTTCCAACCCAGTGCAGTTCAAACCCCCGGATGTGTTCTTGCTCCGCGATGCATCGTGAGCACAACTTGTCAAGAGGTGACTTGAGACAGCCAGGTATCCCAGAATGCATCTCGCACTAAGTAGCAAGCGTCAATAGTGGAGGAGAAAACCTGCGTAATTTAAAGGGGAACTATTATGCCCATTTTTTGTAAAATAAGTCTCTGATTTCTCCAGAGTGTGTATGTGAAGTTTTAGCTCAAAATACCCCACAGATCATTTATTATAGCATGTTAAAATTGGCACTTTTTCGGGGTGAGCAAAAATGTATACATGGGAGCAAGTGTAAAGACCTGAGGACTGGTGTGATATGCTCATATTTTCTGGTTCTGCTCTCCAGCCTTTATTTTTTGCATACATTTTTTTGCAGCCATGTATTGAGCCCAAGCAACTGTGAAAACCTATTTGTTCCTCTTGCTGGAAGTGGTCCACTGATGAACAGCTGAACTTTCAGTTTTCTAAGTGTTCCAAAAAGTTCATTGAAATCCCTCTTAAGGAGTTCTGACTGCTCTCTCTGAATATCATTCTTCCCCACATGAATGATTGGTCGATTTGCATGAATGTCCTTAAGTTCCCTGTTTATGTCAGAAACTGTTGCTTGTGGAAGGCAGCACGTAGTTGTATCCGTACTGCTCATGTTTCTGATCATGGAGTCACCCACTATCAGAGTCCTGGGCTCGGCTGCGCTCCGAGCTGAGTGCCGCTGTTGGGGTGGGAGGTCCCCCTCGGTAGAAATCGTGTTCGCGGGGGCACTGCGGTGTGATCGAAAAGGGCACTTTCACTTTCAAAGGGGCAGGGGCTCAAGCCCCATCCCCCCCTTGTGCACGCCATTGATGACGAAGCTCTGTTGTGTTGTCCATCTGGTTTGGTAGTCACACAAGTAACTTTGTTTCAAGAACTGCAATCTTTTGTAAAAGTCTGTGGCAGTTTGTGCAGCAGGTAGATTGTTGAACCAGAAGAGGCATTTTCTTTCTTATCCTTTTGAATGTAGGCAGCAGCGTTTTCCCTTCTCCGGAATGTAAGCTGATGGCAGTGGGAGGCTGGTCGGATAAAAAAAATTAAGAGATAAAATAAAAAAGCGATAGAGCAAAACAGTAAGCAAGAACTTCCGAACAGCAGCTAATCAGGAAGCATTTGTGAGGTCAGGCACTGATGTTGGACGAGAAGGCCTGGCTCGCAGTCTCCGCTCTAATTCATCCCAAAGGTGTTCTATCGGGATGAGGTCAGGACTCTGTGCAGGCCAGTCAAGTTCCTCCACACCAAACTCACTCATCCATGTGTTTATGGACCGACGCTTTGTGCACTGGAGCGCAGTCATGTTGGAACAGGAAGGGGCCGTCCCCAAACTGTTCCCACAAAGTTGGGAGCATGAAATTGTCCAAAATGTCTTGGTATGCTGAAGCATTAAGAGTTCCTTTCACTGGAACTAAGGGGCCAAGCCCAACCCCTGAAAAACAACCCCACCCCATAATCCCCCCTCCACCAAACTTTACACTTGGCACAATGCAATCAGGCAAGTCCCGTTCTCCTGGCAACCGCCAAACCCAGACTTGTCCATGGGATTGGCAGACAGAGAAGCGTGATTGGTCACTCCAGAGAACACATCTCACTGCTCTAGAGTCCAGTGGCGGCGTGCTTTACCCGACTGCATCCCACGCTTTGCATTGCTCTTGGTGATGTAAGGCTTGGATGAGCTGCTCGGGCCATGGAAACCCATTCCATGAAGCTCTCTACACACTGTTCTTGAGCTCATCTGAAGGCCACAGAAGTTTGGAGGTCTGTAGCTATTGACTCTGCAGAAAGTTGGCGTCTTCTGTGCACTGTTACCCTCAGCATGCGCTGACCCCGCTCTGTGATTTTACGTGGCCTATCACTTCATGGCTGAGTTGCTGTTGTTCCCAATTGCTTCCACTTTGTTATAATCCCACTAACAGTCGAGCGTGGAATATTTAGTAGTGAGGAAATGTCAGGAATGGACTTATTGCACAGGTGGCAACCTATCACGGTACCACGCTTGAGTTCACTGAGCTCCTGAGAGCGACCCATTCTTTCACAAATGTTTGTAGAAGCGTCTGCATGCCTAGTGCTTGATTTATACACCTGTGACCATGAAGGGATTGAACACCTGAACTCAGGGATTTGGAGGGGCATCCCAATCATTTTGGCAATATAGTGTACTTTATACTTATAGTTTTATAATGGATATTGATCATTAAAACTGACATTAAATGTCTTCATGTACATACAGTGAAGATAATCTGAGTACATATACACATATTGCCTGAACCACATATTAATGTTTAATTTAAAAAAAAAAATTAAATACTCAGGCTGAGTTGACCTCGACTACAATACTCCAGGAATCTGTCTTTTTCTTGGCAAAATCACATTAGGACTGGTAAGGGGCAGATTTTCTCTGCACAAAGACAGAAGAAGTTGATGAAGATTAAGACACTACCATTTAAAGCGATTGCTCCTGTGCCAAAGCTTGTTTGCAAGATGACAAGTAGAGGTGTTATCCCAGCAGGAACAGCTCATTTCTCCCAGCAGGACAATCATCCAAGTCTGAGGTTACTGAAGGACCCTTTCTCTGAGGTGCTGATCGCTGCCAGCTCTAATCAACTTCCTTCTGCACACCTGACCGGCTAACATGAGGCGTATCCGAGACTGTAGATACACAAGACAGTGCACTCATGTTACTTATGAATGAGAGAAGGTGCAATGCACAATATGGTGGAATAACTCCTGCCTTCTTAATAAATAATACCCAATCGCTGATTGATAAAGTCATCGCATCATTAAATAAGCTAAATGTGACATCCTGCATCTCTTTAAGATGAGAAAAGACTGTACAGAATTGTCCCTAGGAGTTTGGCATAAAGTGTTGATTGACTATTGAGTCAATCGTTATATTTCTCCTGGTCCTCTGGTATTGTTGGGTCCATTTGGATCTGACATTTCAGCATAAAAATTTTTTTATTTACCTTATCAGAATGGTACGAGACTTAGTGACTTTTGTCCCAATTGCTATTTGAATGAACAAAACATCTAGGGGTGTTTACAATTTACAAATCAGCTATGATGCAACCCCCAGCCCCTCAAAAAACAAAAACAAAAAACAAAACAGCAATGAAGGGGTTAATGTTTACAACATCAAGAGTGCAAAACCGACACACACACACACTCACAAACACACACACACAAACTGGTGTGACTGCTACAAATTTTGGCAAATTTGTGAAATAAAATAATTCCGCCACAATGCCAGGAAAAAGCACACAGCAATGAAGGGGTTAAACACAAACACACACACACACACGCACTCACACACTCTCTCTCACACACACACTCACACACACACACACGTTGGTGCACCTATCATTATGAGGACATTCCATAGACGTAATGGTTTTTATACTGTACAAACTGTACATTATATCCCCCTACACTACCCCTAAACCTACCCATCACACACACACACACACACACACACACACACACACACACTACCCCTACCCCTAACCCTACCCATCACAGAAAACATTCTGCATTTTTACATTTTTAATAAAACATTGTTTAGTATGTTTTTAAAGCTATTTGAAATATGAGGACATTTGAAATGTCCTCATAAACCACGTTTACGTTGTAATACCAGTGTAATACCCATGTCATTATACACATTTGTGTCCTCATAAATCACATAAACATGCACACACACACACTCACACACACACTCACACACTCACTCACAATTTCACACACACACTCACACAAACACACACACACACACACACACACACACACACACACACTCACACTCACACTCTCACACACACACTCACATACTCACACTCACACACACACACACACACACACACACACTCTCTCTCTCACACACACACAAACATTGGGTTTTCATGTTTTGGTGAGTATTACAATGAAATCCCCCCCAAATTACAAAATATTAGAAAAAAAAAGTTTTTCAAATGAAATATAGTACAGAAGTGTGAGGGCGAGAGCATTTTAGGAGGCAAACCATGTGACAACGTTGATACTATGCTGCAGCGTAACATATACCAGATCTCCTCTGAGCAGGAAAACTGTCCCACAAAATACATTAAATACATTTATGACATCATCAGTATGCAGCACTCAAATCATTATGTGACCGAAAGCATCAAATGACCCAGCCATCTCCATTTAAAAGCACAGCAGTGTTTTGAGGGCTTGTGGGAACCTACTAAGGCTTTTTATGGCGGGAAGAAGGATACAAAATGAGTGTGTGTTTATATGAGAGTGGGAGAGACAAACAGAGATACAGACGTGGAAACAAGGCTTTATTGGACACATTATGGGTGTTATTTTCTAAAACAATGTTACTTACACCTGATGAGATCCTGCGCTCCTTGACCATGGTATGTCATCGCCGTAGTAACCGCTGTGTTTGAGGAAGCGTCATGGCTTAAATGCACTATGGTCATTGAGAGAAATGGGCCAGAAACAGGTAATGGCAGGCTTCACTACTTCCGAGACAGTGCCATAACGCCACTTAACTGCTCTCCTCCACCAATGCAAAACACCACGGTCGTCAGGGTGAAGTCATTACAGGCAGTTTTGCGAGTGAAATAATTCCTTCCGTTTCGTTAAGTCACTCAGTGCTTAGCTTTTGCCAAAATAAAGCATGTGGCCACTGTTTCACTGCAGGAGTGAGAAAGAGAGCAAGTCCCGTACCTGTGAAATCTGAATGGACTGCTTAACACTCGTTCTCTCTCACATCAGACACCACATTAGTATTGATCTGTGGGTTTTGCCAGAGATTTGCATTGCAAACAGAGCTTCACACAGTTCCACAGCGACACACACTGAAGGCCAGAACAACCACAGTGGCAAATAAGACTGACCTCGCATCACTATTTAAATATGATTTAATTATAGATATTAAATCTAATAGTATTACTACTAATAATAAAACCATTCTAGAAATCAAACCTCTAGCTGTGAAACAAAAAAATGTAACTAAAGTAGAATGTTCAGATAGATAAAGATTCCAAAAGTGATGTCATAGAAGAACTTTTTTTTCTTAGTGTGAAGAACCTGAAGATCTAAAGAACCTTTTGTGTAAAGAATGATGTTAAAGGTTCTTCATGCAACCATTGATGCAAATAAGGAACCTTTATTTTTAAGAGTGTATATGAGTGCTTCTTTAAAGGGGGACCTATTTTACAAAATTCACTTTTACATGGTGTTTGCACATAAATGTGTGTTGGCAGTGTGTGTACACAACCCCCCTATAATGGTAAAAATCCACCCACTCCTCTTTTTTAATCATAAACAGTGTTTTAGAATAAGCCGTTTGCAGATTCTTTGCAATGTTACATATGCTTACACCCCGCCCACGACTGCTGACAGACTTCGCCCTGTTAGCTTAGACCCCGCCCACGACTGCTGACAGACTTCGCCCTATTAGCTTAGACCCCGCCCACGACTGCTGACAGACTTCGCCCTATTACAGAGACCCCGCTTACAACTGCTGACCGAGTCCGCCCACGACTGCTGATGGACTCAGCTATTAGCATAGACCCCGCCCATGACTGCTGACTGACTCGGCCCTATTAGCATAGACCCCGCCCACGACTGCTGACCGACTGCTGATGGACTCCGCCCTATTAGCATAGACCCCCGTCCACGACTGCTGACCGACTGCTGATGGACTCCGCCCTATTAGCATAGACCCCGTCCATGACTGCTGACCGACTCCTCCCTATTAGCATAGCCACCGCCCATGACTGCTGATGGTCTCCGCCCTATTAGCATAGATCCCGCCCACGACTGCTGACCGACTCCTCCCTATTAGCATAGACCCCGCCCATGACTGCTGACCGACTCCTCCTTATTAGCATAGACCCCGCCCATGACTGCTGACCGACTCCTCCCTATTAGCATAGACCCCGCCCATGACTGCTGAATGATTCTGCCCTATTAGCATGGACTCCACCATGCACTTAATGCACGAAAACAGCATGTTTTTCCTTTCACTCAAAAATGGGCATTTACAACATGGTATAATAAATGATCTGTTGCTTATTTTGAACTGAAACTTCACAGACACATTCTGGGGACACTGAGACTTATATTACATCTTGTAAAAAGGGGCATAAAAGGTCCCCTTTCAGTTAGATTTTAGTTGCAAATAATTGTACGAACTCTCCCTTGGTACTCTAGGCTTTTCACTGTTTCACATCAGCGCCACAGAAAATAATGATGTTAATGTTTATAATATCTTGATATCTTCATGCCTTATAGTTGCATTTGACAAATTAGAGCTGTATGAGTTACATTTTGCAATGATACAAGCAATCAAGTAGTTGATATTTGCTGTATAGTATACTGTATATCCTCCAACACAAGTATACTGAATGCATGCGGTTAACCCTTAAATGCATGATTGTTTCGCCAATCATCATTACATATTCAGGTCTTTAGCGACCCGGATCTATATCTAACCTTTTGCAATAATATAAACCTCTCCTGATATTAGAGTAACAGTTACAGAAGAATAAAATAAAGCATATTTTGTTATCTTTTGGAGCTGGGAAGGGTTCAGTTTGAGCAGATGTTTTATCCCATCATCACTGTCCTCGTCAGAGCTCATTTCCCCATTATATTCAGCATCTGACTCATATTTGCCATCTCAAACATATTCTCAAAACTATCATTTTCAACTTCTTCAAAATCAATATTTTGATCGCTGACAGCTTCTTCACCAGATCATCATCAAGTGACAGTGACACTAATATTTGATTGCTCTTTCTTTTGTTTTCTGCCTGCGGTAACTATGAGTGAAACGTCACTTCATCATTGTGTATCAGACATCGCCACCTTGTGGAATAAAGGTGAATCTACTTACACTGTTACACAACTTGGGTCATTAGCAACCCTATACATTTTTTTGGCATTCTTTTATCATTTTATAATTTTTTTCTTGTTTCATTGTTTATAATGATTGATCGAGGAATCACTAAGAAAACTAAGACCTAAGGTATGCGTTCAAGTGTTAAATCAGTACGGCTTGAACTTCAAACAGTTTATCACACAAAAACATTTTACATGAGCTCGGACATTCGGCTAAATAACGTGCTTGTGAAAGGAAAAATAATACATGTTTTGAACAACATGCGGGTGAGAAAATGACAAGAAAAAGTGAACATTGCATAAAGGGGACATCAGAAGTCTGTCCGATATCTTTGAAGCACACAGAGACCCTGAGAAATGAAGAGTAGCTGCAGTTAATTAACATTTAGAATAAGCTGTATGTATTTACACTGTATGCTCATTTTTTTGATAGCCAAGGGTTAATTAAACTAAGTTTCAAAAGTTTCTCACATCCTTTCTATTTTCAATTCTCTCTTTTCATACTCTGTTCTGTGTATACAGGGAGTGCAGAATTATTAGGCAAGTTGTATTTTTGAGGATTAATTTTATTATTGAACAACAACCATGTTCTCAATGAACACAAAAAACTCATTAATATCAAAGCTGAATATTTTTGTATCAATATTTTAAGTAGTTTTTAGTTTTAGCTATTTTAGGGGGATATCTGTGTGTGCAGGTGACTATTACTGTGCATAATTATTAGGCAACTTAACAAAAAACAAATTTATACCCATTTCAATTATTTATTTTTACCAGTGAAACCAATATAACATCTCAACATTCACAAATATACATTTCTGACATTCAAAAACCAAACAAAAACAAATCAGTGACCAATATAGCCACCTTTCTTTGCAAGGACACTCAAAAGCCTGCCATCCATGGATTCTGTCAGTGTTTTGATCTGTTCACCATCAACATTGCGTGCAGCAGCAACCACAGCCTCCCAGACACTGTTCAGAGAGGTGTACTGTTTTCCCTCCTTGTAAATCGCACATTTGATGATGGACCACAGGTTCTCAATGGGGTTCAGATCAGGTGAACAAGGAGGCCATATCATTAGATTTTCTTCTTTTATACCCTTTCTTGCCAGCCACGCTGTGGAGTTCTTGGACGCGTGTGATGGAGCATTGTCCTGCATGAAAATCATGTTTTTCTTGAAGGATGCAGACTTCTTCCTGTACCACTGCCTGAAGAAGGTGTCTTCCAGAAACTGGCAGTAGGACTGGGAGTTGAGCTTGACTCCATCCTCAACCCGAAAAGGCCCCACAAGCTCATCTTTGATGATACCAGCCCAAACCAGTACTCCACCTCCACCTTGCTGGCGTCTGAGTCGGACTGGAGCTCTCTGCCCTTTACCAATCCAGCCACGGGCCCATCCATCTGGCCCATCAAGACTCACTCTCATTTCATCAGTCCATAAAACCTTAGAAAAATCAGTCTTGAGATATTTCTTGGCCCAGTCTTGACGTTTCAGCTTGTGTGTCTTGTTCAGTGGTGGTCGACTTTCTGCCTTTCTTACCTTGGCCATGTCTCTGAGTATTGCACACCTTGTGCTTTTGGGCACTCCAGTGATGTTGCAGCTCTGAAATATGGCCAAACTGGTGGCAAGTGGCATCTTGGCAGCTGCACGCTTGACTTTTCTCAGTTCACGGGCAGTTATTTTGCGCCTTGGTTTTTCCACACGCTTCTTGCGACCCTGTTGACTATTTTGAATGAAACGCTTGATTGTTCGATGATCACGCTTCAGAAGCTTGGCTATTTTAAGACTGCTGCATCCCTCTGCAATATATCTCACTATTTTTGACTTTTCTGAGCCTGTCAAGTCCTTCTTTTGACCCATTTTGCCAAAGGAAAGGAAGTTGCCTAATAATTATGCACACCTGATATAGGGTGTTGATGTCATTAGACCACACCCCTTCTCATTACAGAGATGCACATCACCTAATATGCTTAATTGGTAGTAGGCTTTCCAGCCTATACAGCTTGGAGTAAGACAACATGCATAACGAGGATGATGTGGTCAAAATACTCATTTGCCTAATAATTCTGCACTCCCTGTAAATGAATCATGGCTGGAGGCTTTGCATTAGCAGTACATGAATCTAAAGTACTGACATCCCATAATGTACAGTAGAGAAGAGAACACGGGTGAGTCATCCATTCTGAGGGTATTTATGTGCGTCTCACTGATGCATTCGTCACGTTCATCTGTCTGTAAAAGGCTCACGGAGACCCTGAATCTGATTCAGAGCATGAGGACTCTCTCCGTAAAACGCGTTCGTTTAAAGTCCCCAAAGCAAAGTGTTAGATGCATGTGAAAACATCAGGATGGATCAAATCAAGATCACTTATAATATACATTACAGCAACCCATTTAAAAATAAGCAGTTGTTTTTATTAAATATAGTAATTTGTCATACAGGATTCAGCCTGACGTGACTCTATCACTCAGTGCCGGTCCTAGACTTCTGGGGTCAAAGCGTTCATAAAAAAAGCAAATGACCCTCAGACACTTAATATGTTCTTTCAGAGCAGTTTCACTGTCAACACACAGCAGTGAGGCGAAGCAGTCAGTGATACCATAAAAAATTACAATCAATAGGACAAATACAATTAAAAAAACCCAAATTAAATAAACAATTTAGCCTACTATACAGAAATTGAATAAAGTAAAAATAAAATTTGTTATAATTTTTACTGTATAAATTAAATATACACTGATTCTTATTAAAGTTACTAAAGTTATTCAGTAAAGAGCAGTGCATGATTCTCTCTTTTTCTTTTGTTGTTTACTGTTAATGACACAGACCGCAGCAGGTTTATTAGGCTACTGTCACTTTAAGAGCTAATGCGCAGATCTAATAGAGGGTATGCATTGATGTCACTTTCCCGCCGGAACACGCCCCCTCAGCCTGAGACTGCATGACTGGAGTTAACAGGGAAAACGCCAGTAGAACAAACGGTTATCAGTTTAAACTAAAGGTTGGACTCGATATAGTGTTCCTTACAACTTACCAAAGATCCAGTGATCCATGGATATTGACATGGAATCGTGTTTCCGGATGTTTATATGAGTCTGATTTTGTTACATAAATATTTATCACTGTCAGCAGGGCTGGACTGGGGATAAAATTTGGCCCTGGACAAATCCAGCCCATCCGGCCCACGAGTTCACGCGTTAATGTTTTGCTGGGGTTAGAGCCTTAAATTGGAGTAAATACTTTCATAAATAAAATAGGACAGAAACAAATAATAATACTTATTATTGAATTTAATGCAAATACAGTAATATTTAATTCATATTTTTGTCACTTAGAAATGCACTTGACAGTATAAGGCACTGAGCTAGTATGCCATAAACTACATTTACTGCTCATTCCAAACCTGTATGACTTTCTTTCTGTAGAACGTAAAAGAAGATCATTTGAGAAATGTGTATTTAAAAAAAAAAAAAAAAAAACATCTGAGCAACTGCTGACAGACTTCGCCCTATTAGTATAGACCCCACCCATGACTGCTAACAAACTTCGCCCTATTAGTATAGACCCCGCTTATAACTGCTGACCGAGTCCGCCCACGACTGCTGATGGCCTCCGCCCTATTAGCATAGACCCCGCCCACGACTGCTGACAGACTTCGCCCTTTTAGCATAGACCCCGCCCACGACTGCTGACAGACTTCGCCCTTTTAGCATAGACCCCGCCCACGACTGCTGACCGACTCCTCCCTATTAGCATAGACCCCGTCCATGACTGCTGACCAACTCCGCCCTATTACAGAGACCCCGCTTACAACAGCTAACCGAGTCCGCCCACGACTGCTGACCAACTCCGCCCTATTAGCATAGACCCCGCCCACGACTGCTGACTGACTCCTCCCTATTAGCATAGACCCCGCCCACGACTGCTGACCGACTCCTCCCTATTAGCATAGACCCCGCCCATGACTTCTGAAAAAGCAAGTTATAAAACAGGCACTATGTTTATGTGACAATAACAGTAGGTAGGTAGTATTTGTAAAATTGACAGTCATCGCAAGCGGAGGGATACAAATGGTGAAGATCGCACGGCTGGAAAAGGCTCTCAGCCAGTCAGATTTGAGAACCAGAAAGAGTTGTTAAAAAACCAGACAAAACATTTTTTTTTTTTTTGGTAGTGATGTTACTGGAGCAGAAATCACAGACTTCACCTTAAAGGTTGAAAAGCATATTTCTTGCTCATTTCACATCTCCACCCCAGACAAAATTATATTAAAACAAATTCTCCTGAGCTGCCCTGCATAGTCATCTGCCTTCTAATACAGTATCTCAGTGAAATGGAGCCTCACAAGTGATTGATTTGGAACGCTCTGCATAAACAGCAACTCATAGTTATTATATAATAATAAATATAGTTACATTTAAATAAA
Source organism: Rhinogobio ventralis (assembly GCA_039654625.1). Classification (NCBI taxonomy): domain Eukaryota; kingdom Metazoa; phylum Chordata; class Actinopteri; order Cypriniformes; family Gobionidae; genus Rhinogobio; species Rhinogobio ventralis. The sequence continues at coordinate 1,444,106 of CM077204.1, forward strand.
GTATGATTAGCTATGCTTAGTACAAGTACTTCATTACCAAGTCGAAACAAATATATTAAACATATAATGATAAATTTGGTATCAAAACAGGCGGCTGCTTTTGAACTTTTGTGTTTTTTTGCCAAGGGAACAGTATGTGCATCATAAATGTTATTAATTGTTTGGCCAAGTTATTAATGTAAACACAGTCTGATAAAATCCAGATAAAATCATATTTGTGTCAAAATATTGGATCTGTGCATCAGGTGCAAATGCAGTCTAATAGATCTGCTTCTGTCTTTTCTGTTCTTAAAATCAATCAAACAATAATAAAACGCTTGTCTTATTATTTAATGTACAAATAAATAAAGGATTCCAATGCATTCCAATTGAATATTTATATTAATATGTAATATCATGTTTTATATTATTTATTATGTTATAAAGCAGCCTATTTAGGTTTTTGAAAGCTTACGTTGGGACCCTTCAACTTTGAAGTCACATCAGGTGTCGTTTGTCTCGTTCTCAGCGTCACGTCAGTCTCAATGTTCTTCAGCGGTGACGAGTGTCAGAACGTCCTCAAGCACAGCTGCATGATCCTTGACTTGAGCAGGACCAAAACAAAAGTTTACAGAAAACACGAGGACAGGCTGGCTGACGTGGGAGCGCCGGTTCTCTCAGCTATTCTAATCTTCTTTTGTTACGCTGGCTTTTCCGATTTCCTTCCCTCACTGCTGCATGTGAAGTTTGTCATGACAACCAATTAAACATAGCAAGAAGAGCAAGCCTAAGTAAAGCAATTAAGTGCTGATGCCGAATTGCGTGCTCACGGCTGTGACTGATATTTAATTTTTCTGCTTACTTGAAGAGGAGTAATTAGAGGAAAAGAATCCAGTGGAAAGATGGGAGTGTTGAGTCAGACTCCGGTTAACACTTTACAAACATGACCCACACAAGTGCCCTTTATACGGATGGATGGCAGAAGCACTGCAGACTGTTGTGGACATTTTCAAAATCGCAGAGATGATATGCTAGCGGGAATCACTCTTGTTAAAAAATCTGTGATATTTTACCACAAAAATAAAAGATGTCATTATTTATTCATCCACTCATGTCGTTCTGAAACCATATGCTGTTATTTTTAATTTGAGAAACACGAAATTTGTGTTCGTATGGCTTCAGAAGACGCGGCATGCATGAGTCACACAGAAGCGGAGGCTATTTCAATGCTTTCCTGTCCTTTTGGGGCTTGACATCCCTGGTCACTATGACCTGTGGTTGAATGGGTAAAAACTGCATGAAAAGTCATCAAAATATCTCATTTTGTGCTCCAGTGAAGAATAACAACATACAACCGCTATTCTGTTGGCGTTACGACAGCGGTTACTTAATCATGAAATCCAAATGGACAATTCTTTATAGAATGTTGCAGTATTTATTATAAATGATTTATCTGTGCACATCATTATTGTTTTAATAATCTTGAATCAGAATAACAGCTCATCTCTTCTCTGATGAGGAGGGCGGGGCAACCTGTCACTCACATGAGATCCACCAATAGCAAACCACAACCATCACACCATCCAATGAACGCCCCACAGACACAATCAAGCCCCGCCCTACATTTGTTCTTGTTTGAGAAGCGTTTCACTCGGATATACGGCACATTAGGGACAAAAAGATCAGCGCAACTTGTCCAATAGTCAGCTTGATTACTAATGTACCTGATTATTTTGGAATAAATGATTTAAAATGCAGTTGATAAGCATGCAAAAACCAAAATTACATGGGGAAAGTGTCAACATATCATAAACATTGCAATTAACAGAGGAAAAATGTGTAACAGACATTTCGCAGATGCAAACGGGGGTAAATAATATGCCTTTTTGCATGTTTTTCTTAAAATAAAGTTGTGTGTGTGCCACATTATTTATTACTTACCAGAGCACAGAGAGTCCATTCAGCATGCTGCTGCTTTCCCAAATAATCCACACAAAAGATGAAATCAACAGACGCAGAAGTATCTTGAATGAAGCCCATTTGCATTTAGTATACAGATGTTTACTTTAATAGTAAATAGAGATTTCTGGAGGAAAAAATTGGATGTATAAATTTGATTTTCACGCTTTATTTGTACAGTCTTTTTATTTTATAGAGAAAACATGGAATTACAAAAGTATAACGTGAACGAAGGTCAGTCACAAAGAAGGACAAGTCACTTGCATTTTTCAGTTCAGCTCCAACCCTAATCAAATCCAAACGGCGCGTTCCAATTCACATACTATCCGTCCTAATAGTATTTGAAATAGTACGTCCCAAATCGTAGTATGTTGAAATGAGAATCCCAAAGATACCCGGATGATCTACTATTTCCGGTCAGAATCCGAAGTGCAGATCGACGCACACTCTAATGGCTGATATTACCCACAACCCATTGAAAGTTAGACGAGGATTCGATTAGAACTACAAACGGGGATAAAAAGTGTTAAAAACTACAAGTATGATGGATGTGCGAGCCTGACGGTTAAGTAGCGAGGTTTATAGATCAGTATCTAACTTGACGAAAATACACTCACCTAAAGGATTATTAGGAACACCTGTTAAATTTCTCCTTAATGCAATTATCTAATCAACCAATCACATGGCAGTTGCTTCAATGCATTTAGGGGTGTGGTCCTGGTCAAGACAATCTCCTGAACTCCAAACTGAATGTCAGAATGGGAAAGAAAGGTGATTTAAGCAATTTTGAGCGTGGCATGGTTGTTGGTGCCAGACGGGCCGGTCTGAGTATTTCACAATCTGCTCAGTTACTGGGATTTTCACGCACAACCATTTCTAGAGTTTACAAAGAATGGTGTGAAAAGGGAAAAACATCCAGTATGCGGCAGTCCTGTGGGCGAAAATGCCTTGTTGATGCTAGAGGTCAGAGGAGAATGGGCCGACTGACTCAAGCTGATAGAAGAGCAACTTTGACTGAAATAACCACTCGTTACAACCGAGGTATGCAGCAAAGCATTTGTGAAGCCACAACACGCACAACCTTGAGGCGGATGGGCTACAACAGCAGAAGACCCCACCGGGTACCACTCATCTCCACTACAAATAGGAAAAAGAGGCTACAATTTGCACAAGCTCACCAAAATTGGACAGTTGAAGACTGGAAAAATGTTGCCTGGTCTGATGAGTCTCGATTTCTGTTGAGACATTCAGATGGTAGAGTCAGAATTTGGCGTAAACAGAATGAGAACATGGATCCATCATGCCTTGTTACCACTGTGCAGGCTGGTGGTGGTGGTGTAATGGTGTGGGGGATGTTTTCTTGGCACACTTTAGGCCCCTTAGTGCCAATTGGGCATCGTTTAAATGCCACGGCCTACCTGAGCATTGTTTCTGACCATGTCCATCCCTTTATGACCACCATGTACCCATCCTCTGATGGCTACTTCCAGCAGGATAATGCACCATGTCACAAAGCTCCAATCATTTCAAATTGGTTTCTTGAACATGACAATGAGTTCACTGTACTAAAATGGCCCCCACAGTCACCAGATCTCAACCCAATAGAGCATCTTTGGGATGTGGTGGAACGGGAGCTTCGTGCCCTGGATGTGCATCCCACAAATCTCCATCAACTGCAAGATGCTATCCTATCAATATGGGCCAACATTTCTAAAGAATGCTTTCAGCACCTTGTTGAATCAATGCCATGTAGAATTAAGGCAGTTCTGAAGGCGAAAGGGGGTCAAACACAGTATTAGTATGGTGTTCCTAATAATCCTTTAGGTGAGTGTATATTAATATTATCCACATTATATTTCATCTGAAACAGCATTGAGAACTTTTGTAATGATACGTTTGGCCATTAACTTTTAAACACATCATCATATTCAAATCGCAAACACATGAGGAGAGTCTCCGCATGAAAGACCCACGAATGGCAGATCAACGTGCTACTACAATTCTCTCCGATACGGTAGGAGATTAAATTCAATTGAATTTTCTGAAAAGCATTTTGCATGTACAGCATGACAGGATGCACGCAACTAAGCGACAGAGTGTCCGTTTATGAAGATGAAGTAGTACGTCCCAAAGTTTGCCTACTCTTCTGCTACACACTCAAAAGTACTTTTTCTTCACAAAAAGAGTACTTACTTTTAGGCCGTAGTATAAGTAAATGAATTGGGACGCAGCAAAAGTCTTCAGTACTTGATTATTACAGCAGGTGTATCTGATTAGATTTGAACTGGACTCTGCAGGAGGAGCCTGTGTGGCTCGCCAAAAAACGAATAGCCATTTCTTTTTTTAAAAGCATGCCATAATGTTTGAATGCTTGTATTTTCTTGCCCAACACCATTCAGTCAAACAGATGAATAGAAGCATTACAGGTGGTTTATGAAGTATTGCACCTACAATTGAATAAAGCATCCTGGGATGTGTTTCCCAAAAGCATTGTTAGCCAACTCCGGTCGCATGTACCGCCGTTAAACACACAGTTGAATGATTTGGTGTTTCTCGAAACCTACCGCTCTCGGGCTGTGCTCAAATAGACAGTGCTCTTGGGCACAATAAGCAAACTAACATCCAGTACATTCTTTATGTTTCATCCATTTAAATATATATATATATACATTTTACTCAATATATTTTAGCATGTCAACAATCACTGCGCTTTTGAAGAGTGAGCATGTGCATAAATGCGTACGGGAGTTTGACGTATGAGGGGAATCAAACATCAAATAACAAAAACATTGAAGTAGTGCTCAGTGCATTACAGCCGCATGTCAAAAGAGTTACATAAAGTAAAAAATTAACAGCTTTCTGTTGTATATGTAAATTGACTACAATAATAATAAATGCATTCATTATTTCTAGTGCCTATACACGCATAAACACCCCTCAAATGGTCACAAATACACGCACGAGTGAATGCCTCCTATCTGTTACGCCAGTTGTGCTTTTATTTTTCAGTCAATAGCGAGTTTATAGATCCTGCAGGTTTGTTAAGCTTAATGGCCTTTTCATTGATTGAGTTGCTTGTGTACCTAGTTGGTGGACGAGAGCGAGCAATACTCTTTTAAATAAGGACATCTAGGCACCTTTTGCTCTGTGGTTTTATAGCTCGGGTTGTGTTTAATGCACGGTTTGTTTTGAGTGCTGCCAGATATCCTTTATGAGAGCGTTATTTATTCGGGCAGATGTCTGATTAAGCCTGGATTCTGAAGAGGGTATTGAACCAGCGTCTTTCATCTGAGCGTGCCAACAGGATTCAGCTCAATAATGAAATTGTCTTTCCTTGTGCCGCAGCTGAACCGCAGCACGTTGTGTTAGTATTAGTAACATCCCAGATCATTTTATTCTCTTAACACTTCATACTGGCTAATGAGGATCTGCTGACCTACAGCGACTGAACCAGAGGGAACATGCTGTTCATTCAGTGTGGCATATGAGTCAGTCCTGTTACACAAGGAGAGAATTATGAATGTGTAAAAATGATTGGTGGTTATACAGTATTAAAAATGTCATTTGTATTTATTTGGGCTGTTGTTGTTTTTCCCTGTAGGTTAATAAGCCTCAAATTTGTTTGACAATACTCAGTATGGAATACTAGTATACTGCTTAGTATGTACTATATGATGTCTTTACAAAAGAATATGTAAAAAATGATTACCTTGCAAATTTATTCAGGTAATGGCATGCAGTTCCCTTATAAAAAAATAAAAATATTTCTATTGCAGTTTTAATCCAATTTTGTGTAATGATGTAACTTTTGGTATAGTCAGACCAAACAATAATCAGTCATTGTGTTAAATTCTCTTCTCTGATGATGAGGGGCGGGACAACCTGTCACTCACATGAGATCCACCAATAGCAAACCACAATTATCCAATCAATTTCTCACAGGCAAAATCAAGCCCCGCCCTACATTTGTTCTTGTTCCAGAAGCGGTTTCTTCAATATAAAGTATACATATCAACTACATTAGCTAAAACCAGCAGTGTAGCACATGTCAGCTATGATGAAAACGGTCATACAGGGACACCATCCCTCCAGACGGAGAGTCTTTAATCTGACAGCCTCACACCTCTCTGCTAAGAGCTGCTCCTGTCAGAAAGCCTCAGTGTCACTGTTGCTTCTTCACAGTCCTGCAGGCTTGACCTCTGACCTTACGCCGTCATCTTCGTTTTGCTTTAATGACAGCAGAACTTGAGCCAGCATGGACTCTGCATGTTATTCAGAATGATGTGAGAATTATCCATGAGCATGTTTTGAAATCTGCTCATCAGTATGTTCACGTGATCAGTGTCACAAATTTGTGAATTTAAAGTCCCACTGAAGTGCCTTGAAACGCTCAGCATTATTCAATGTGTTGATGTAATTTCCACTGAAACAGGAAGACAGGGTGGGACATATCAAACAGCCCCTCCCCTTTAAAAAAATAGCCAATAGAAACAGAGTGCATTTAGGCCACGCCCACACCGGGGGGAGGGGGGAACAAACCAGCACTCTCCATTGACTTTGTATTGCGTGAAGTGGCCTCCTTTTCATTTCTGACTTATAACAACAAACAGAACAAGAATCCCGGCAAGATGGCGGACTGAGTAGTCAAATTGTGACGAGCTATCACATAAGTCCCAAGTTCGATTAAGTTGACAAGTTATATTTCACCTTCACCTGCTAATTTTGTAAGCGAAACATACCCCAAGGGATTGAATATCATAATAGATATGGAGGATCTCGGATACTCTATGGAAATAACCGTAGGTTCAAGCAAAAGGGAGCGAGGAATTGAATCTGATCCACCCACACCGTGTAAACCCCAAAAGGGGAAAAAATCCAGAAAACCGACAGAGAGTGAGGAAAATGAGGCTATACTGGAAGCGATTAGAGCCCTGGGAACTAAGATAGATGTACAACATGAAGAAATAAGCAACACAGTGCGATGATTGCAAGCGTTGCCAAATCCGTACAAATTAATGCGCAGGAGTTAAAAGAATGCAAAGACAAAATCAGAATGATGGAGAAGCAAATCGAAACACTGACTGAAGTCAACAAGAATCTGAAAGTTCGGGTGTTGGATGAAGAAAGGTACAAAAGGAGATGGTGTCTTCGTATAAAGGTCTCAAGGAGAACTCCAATGAGAGGATGTGATTCAACTCCTTGGCAAGATAACGGCGGAGTTTGCTTCTACCATGACGGAGGCTGTGGATGTCATGCATCGGATCGGAAGGAAGGACACCAGCCGTCCGAGGGAGGTGATCATTCTCTTCACTCGCAGACTGGTGCGTGATGAAGTATGGAAAAGAACCAAGGTGTCTTCGGTGTGCAAAGAAGCTGGCATCTGTTTGGCGGAAGATTTGACGAAGGAAGATAGACTTTTGAGACGTGAATTATGGCCAAGAATTGAGCAAGCTAGAAAGGAAATCAAAGCAGCTGGCTTTAGAGAGCCATTTGGATACATCGAGGGCAAACGTATCAATCAAAAGTAAAAAATCTCATTGTTTTTTTTTTTACAAGAAACACACGCAGATACTGTCTTTTGGGAAAAACAGTGGGGAGATGATATGATATTTAGTCACGGTTCAAATCGGTCTGCAGGTGTCGTTATATGCATGAATAAATGCCCAGGCAAAATTATTATTCATAAGGCTGATGCAGATGGCCATTGGCTTGCAGTGGTCCTACACTTAGACGATATATTTTTAATGTTAGTTAATATATATGGATATAATGTTCGCACCCAGAATAAGGAGCTGTTGGAGACAGTGTCAAATGTCATAAAATGTACCCTACAGAATTTATTTTAATTGGAGGTGATTTTAACATGCCACCGGATGAATATATGGATAGACAACCTTCTAAATTTAACATTTCTCACATTAACAATATAATTCATAATTTTTGCTTATCGAATTTGTTAATTGATATTTGGAGGAACTTAAACCCCAAATCCAGACACTTCTCGTGGTTCAAACCGAATGCCACTTCATTGTCCAGAATTGATTATTGGCTCGGTTCTGATACTCTTTCGAATCATGTAACTAAATGTCGTATCTCTGGTGCCCCTCTAACTGATCATTGTGTGATCAACAAAAGGATAAATCTGGTATTACCAAAGGTTATTGGACATTTACTGCAGATTTACTAAACCATAATGACTTCTGTACATATATTAGAAAAATAATTGCTGACTTTAAAGTAAAAATAATGCCAAGTGGTACTAAATGGGAATATTTAAAACATAAATTAAGAGAATATTCTATAAGAAAGAAGTCAATTCAAGAGATTAATAAATGTTGTTGTCAATCTAATATGTCAGATGAAGAGAGAGATAAACTTATTAAGCTACACTCCACTTTAGATTTTATATTAAAAAGGCAAAAGGGGAAAAAAGACGACAAGAAAAAAACTCAATCAACAGCTTAATAGTGAACCAAGTAGAAAATTCCAATCATAACATAATAGCTAAAGAGGTGTTTAAATTCTACTCTACATTATATTCCTCATCTTTTTCCTCTGTTAATTTCAGATGATAAAAAAGAATATCCCGTCAATTGATAGTGTATTTCAAGAACTATGCGAATCGGACTTTTCCATACAAGAGCTAGATACAGCGATTAAACAGAGTAAAACTGGTAAATCACCAGGACCCGATGGTTGAACTATAGATTCTTTTGGGATGACCTAAAATATCTTTTATTTGAAGCCTTACAAGACTGTATAAACAATAAAGACTTATTGCCAACTATAAAACAAGGGCTTATAGTTTTGATACCAAAGCCAGGAAAAGATGAGAGATTATTAGATAACTTACACCCCATAACATTACTAAATACTGATTATAAACTACAGGTGCTGGTCATATAATTAGAATATCATCAAAAAGTTGATTTACTTGACTAATTTCATTCAAAAAGTGAAACTTGTATATTATATTCATTCATTACACACAGACTGATATATTTCAAATGTTTATTTCTTTTCATTTTGATGATTATAACTGAACCTAAGGAAAATCCCAAATTCAGTATCTCAGAAAATTGGAATATTACTTAAGACCAAAACAAAGAAAAGATTTTTAGAAATCTTGGCCAACTGAAAAGTATGAACATGAAAAGTATGAGCATGTACAGCACTCAATAGTTAGTTGGGGCTGCTTTTGCCTGAATTACTGCAGCAATGCGGCGTGGCATGGAGTCGATCAGTCTGTGGCACTGCTCAGGTGTTATGAGAGCCCAGGTTGCTCTGATAGTGGCCTTCAGCTCTTCTGCATTGTTGGGTCTGGCATATCGCATCTTCCTCTTCACAATACCCCATAGATTTTCTATGGGGTTAAGGTCAGGTGAGTTTGCTGGCCAATTAAGAACAGGGATACCATGGTCCTTAAACCAGGTACTGGTTGCTTTGGCACTGTGTGCAGGTGCCAAGTCCTGTTGGAAAATGAAATCTGCATCTCCATAAAGTTGGTCAGCAGCAGGAAGCATGAAGTGCTCTAAAACTTCCTGGTATATGGCTGCGTTGACCTTGGACCTCAGAAAACACAGTGGACCAACACCAGCAGATGACATGGCACCCCAAACCATCACTGACTGTGGAAACTTTACACTAGACCTCAAGCAACGTGGATTGTGTGCCTCTCCTCTCTTCCTCCAGACTCTGGGACCCTGATTTCCAAAGGAAATGCAAAATTTACTTTCATCAGAGAACATAACTTTGGACCACTCAGCAGCAGTCCAGTCCTTTTTGTCTTTAGCCCAGGCGAGACGCTTCTGACGCTGTCTGTTGTTCAAGAGTGGCTTGGCACAAGGAATGCGACAGCTGAAACCCATGTCTTGCATACGTCTGTGCATAGTGGTTCTTGAAGCACTGACTCCAGCTGCAGTCCACTCTTTGTGAATCTCCCCCACATTTTTGAATGGGTTTTGTTTCACAATCCTCTCCAGGGTGCAGTTATCCCTATTGCTTGTACGCTTTTTTCTACCACATCTTTTCCTTCCCTTCGCTTCTCTATTAATGTGCTTGGACACAGAGCTCTGTGAACAGCCAGCCTCTTTTGCAATGACCTTTTGTGTCTTGCCCTCCTTGTGCAAGGTGTCTATGGTCGTCTTTTGGACAACTGTCAAGTCAGCAGTCTTCCCCATGATTGTGTAGCCTACAGAACTAGACTGAGAGACCATTTAAAGGCCTTTGCAGGTGTTTTGAGTTAATTAGCTGATTAGAGTGTGGCACCGGGTGTCTTCAATATTGAACCTTTTCACAATATTCAAATTTTCTGAGATACTGAATTTGGGATTTTCCTTAGTTGTCAGTTATAGTCATCAAAATTAAAAGAAGTAAACATTTGAAATATATCAGTCTGTGTGTAATGAATGAATATAATATACAAGTTTCACTTTTTGAATAGAATTAGTGAAATAAATCAACTTTTGATGATATTCTAATTATATGACCAGCACCTGTATTTACTAAAGCACTGGCTAGATTAAAAACTGGAATATCTCACATTATTAATGTGACCCAATCAGGGTTCTTAAAGGATAGGTCAATTCATAACAATATAGGATTAGTTTTTGATTTGATTGAATATGGTCATTTAATTGATGAGGATGGTTTTATATTATTTCTGGATTTTTATAAGGCATGGTGGTCTTTTATTTTTCAAACTCTTAAACATTTTGGTTTTGGTCCTAAGTTTATAAACATTGTTAGAATGATTTACAAAGACGTAAACAGCTCTGTAGCTCTTACCCAAGGTACATGTCCAAGGTTCGAGATCAAAAGAGGCATCAGACAAGGATGTGGATGTTCACCCTTATTATTTATTATGGTAACAGAAATGTTGTCTATTTTGCTCAGAATGGGTATCATATCGGGCATTGATTTAGAAGGAAATCATTTTATTGTCAGTCAATTTGCTGACGACACCACTCTCTTTTTAAAGAGTGAACAGCAAATACCCCTAGCACTTAAGCTAATCAACAGTTTTTCTAGTGCTTCAGGTCTAATGCTAAATGCGTCGAAATGTGAGCTATTGGCCATTCACAATTATCCTTATGTAACATTGTACAATATCCCAGTTAAAAACAAAGGTGTTCTGGTTATCTAAGATGGGAGAGAATTTAGAAAATTTAAATATTGATAAAACATTTGAGAAATGTAGATTAATAATGAATACTTGGCGGCAGAGAGACTTAACAATTTTTGGAAGACAAAAGTAGAGAATCTTTCTAGATTTATCTACCCGTGTTTCTCTCTAGATTAAAAAGATTAAGGCAATAAACAAATTAAATTTTGATTTTATATGGAAAATGAAAAGTCATTATATACGTAAAAGTGATATGGTTCTGCTGTATTCAGAAAATGTGGTGGCATATGTTTTTTGTTGCAATGTGACTTTGAACTTTCTAACCTCCTCTAAAGCTTTCTGCCTTCCATTAACAAGTATTATTATATTGGAAATTGATTTTCAAGCACAATTTTAGTCCTCATAACATGTCAATCTGGAATAACAGGTGTATAACAGTGAATAGAAAATCCTTGTTTGTCAATGAATGGTGGCACAAAGGCATATGTTCACTAACGCATATACAAGATCTTACAATAGATAATGTAAGCTTTTGTGACAGAAAATATTCCAACAAATTTTTGAGGAATTGTTTAATTCAAAAATGTTTCCCAGGACCTGTAAAGAGAGCTTATATATTACGTCATTATGAGAAGAAAGAAGTACGTGAAATTAGAACCAATTTTCTTTCATTTCCCATTAACCCTAAATGTAAAGAGGTGCACTTCAAAATTATGACTCATATATACCCTGCAAAAGAATTTGTAAGAATAAGAGTTAATGTAGGAGACTCAAACTTGTGCCAAATATGCAAGTTAGAGATAGAAACGGTTGAACACTTGTTTTTTATGTGTAATTTGGTAAACACATTCTGGAAAGATGCATTTAACTGGATGCAACAAGGAATACCTACAAAATCGACAATGTCATGGGAAACTGTTAAATGTGGTTTGTTAATTAAGAATAAGAAGGCGTCTTATGTAATAAATAATATGTTGCTTTTGTTGAAATGTTACATACACAAATGTAACATTTTCAAAACTCCTCCACGATTATTGGTTTTTAAAGAAGAATTTCGAGTATATCTGGAAACACTGAGAGGGATGAAAAATCCCAAAGCATTGTATCTGTACTCCTTACTGGAAGATTTTGGTTTTATAAAAACCCTTCCTACACCCCTACATTTTATTTTTTATTTATTTAGTTATTCATTTATTTATGTTTTCTCTTTTTTCTTTGTCTTTAACGTACTGATTGTAATCTCAGTCCTTGTTTGTAATTCAGTTGTAATTGCCTTTTTGTTGATGTTCAATATGCTTATGAATAAAAAAAAACAAAAACAGAACAATGTCTAAAAGCTGCTATGTGACAGGGTGTACAGCAAACAAGCTAAAAAACACAGAACTAAGTTTTTATAAGCTGTCGACCCAAAAGAACGAGAGTTTAAGGAGACAAAAGTGGATACAGGCAATAAGACATGAAGCTTCAGCAGGAAGAATGGGTACATTGTGGGATCCTGACACTCAGTATGCCTTTGTGTGCAGTAAACATTTTGTCACTGTTAAGTCAAATATCCAAATGTCAGTTTTATATTATATTTCCTGTCGCTGATTACGTTTCCCTCCAGTGGGTGTAGTTCTCAGTGTAATATAACGTCGCGCTCTGTCTCAATTGCCTGTATCCAATTTTGTGTCCTTAAATGCTCGTTTTTTTGGGTCAACAGCTTATAAAAAGTTCTGGGTTTTTTAGCTTGTTTGCTGTAAACCTTGTCACATATCAGCTTTCAGACATTGTTCTGTTTTTTGTTTTTTTGTTATAAGTAAAAAATGACAAGGAGGCAGCCTCACGCAATACAAAGTCAATGGAGACGGTTGGTTTGTTTCCCCCCCCGGTGGGCGTGGTCTTCAGATTATGATGCGTGTCGCTCTGTCTTTATAGCATTTAGTTTCTATCACAGCTCGCCCAGAGCCGTTGAGCTCGGTAAAGCAGCAGTTTCCTTCTAATCTCTAACCGTTTCTCCTCCTAATCTCCTTCATATCGCTTTAAAATATAATTCTGTGTAGAATTCAAACGAGTCTGATACTTCTGACACTAACGTGAAACCATACTTCATTTGCCCCAATGGAAAGCATTTTTACACTGTCTGATTGTTCCCTATACCCTATATAGTGCACTGTCTGATCGTTCCCTATCCCCTATATAGTGCAGTGTCTGATCGTTCCCTATCCCTATATAGTGCAGTGTCTGATCATTCCCTATCCCCTATATAGTGCAGTGTGTGAATCGTTCCCTATCCCTATATAGTGCAGTGTCTGATCGTTCCCTATCCCCTATATAGTGCACTGTCTGATCGTTCCCTATCCCCTATATAGTGCAGTGTGTGAATCGTTCCCTATCCCTATATAGTGCAGTGTCTGATCGTTCCCTATCCCCTATATAGTGCAGTGTCTGATCGTTCCCTATCCCTATATAGTGCACTGTCTGATCGTTCCCTATCCCCTATATAGTGCACTGTCTGATCATTCCCTATCTCCTATATAGTGCACTGTCTGATCATTCCCTATCTCCTATATAGTGCAGTGTGTGAATCGTTCCCTATCCCTATATAGTGCAGTGTCTGATCGTTCCCTATCCCCTATATAGTGCAGTGTCTGATCGTTCCCTATCCCTATATAGTGCACTGTCTGATCGTTCCCTATCCCCTATATAGTGTACTGTCTGATCATTCCCTATCTCCTATATAGTGCACTGTCTGATCATTCCCTATCTCCTATATAGTGCACTGTGTGAATCGTTCCCTATCCCTATATAGTGCAGTGTCTAATCGTTCCCTATCCCCTATATAGTGCACTGTCTGATCATTCCCTATCTCCTATATAGTGCCCTGTGTGAATCGTTCCCTATCCCTATATAGTGCACTGTCTGATTGTTCCCTATCCCTATATAGTGCAGTGTCTGGTCGTTCCCTATCTCCTATAAAGTGCAGTGTCTGATCGTTCCCTATCCCCTATATAGTGCAGTGTCTGATCGTTCCCTATCCCTATATAGTGCACTGTCTGATTGTTCCCTATCCCTATATAGTGCAGTGTCTGGTCGTTCCCTATCTCCTATAAAGTGCAGTGTCTGATCGTTCCCTATCCCCTATATAGTGCAGTGTCTGATCGTTCCCTATCCCTATATAGTGCACTGTCTGATCGTTCCCTATCCCTATATAGTGCACTGTCTGATCGTTCCCTATCCCCTATATAGTGCAATGTCTGATCGTTCCCTATCCCCTATATAGTGCAGTGTCTGATTGTTCCCTATCCCCTATATAGTGCAGTGTCTGATCGTTCCCTATCCCTATATAGTGCACGTTCTGATCGTTCCCTATCCCCTATATAGTGCACTGCCTGGTCATTCCCTATCTCCTATATAGTGCACTGTGTGAATCGTTCCCTATCCCTATATAGTGCAGTGTCTGATCGTTCCCTATCCCCTATATAGTGCACTGTCTGATCATTCCCTATGTCCTATATAGTGCACTGTGTGAATCGTTCCCTATACCCTATATAGCGCACTGTTCTAGACAGCATTTGATTGGACAGAAACTCCAATCAAAGCTGAAGTGCAGTGTGATGTCATCAAAATCATTGATCCATATTGGCAGAAGTGAGAGACTGTAAGTTTTGAACACTTATATCTTCTAAATGTGAATTTTGTCATTGTTTTGGATAACACTAGCTTATAGATAACAGTGAGGCTTACATATTCATACTAAGAGCCAAAAAACATCAATTATGATTTCATGGCAACTTTAAATATTGAATAAGAAACAGTGCAGAACATTGTATATATAACAGACCTTCCATTTCTGTCTCTGTCTATTGTTTTATAAACAGGCTTATCAGTGCCGGCTGAGCAAACATCCAGAGTCTGTGTACTGTGGTGGGGAAAAGTGGAAACCTACTTAAGCTTTGCTCCTTTGGGTTGTCTGTGAAGAAAAAAAGCCCTGTTTGCTTTTCTAATGGAGTGTGTTCTAGTGCTGGGTCAGGTGTTGCCTCTGTGATAGGCTAAGTACAGCGCGCGGGCAGAGAACACTGAGGTATCATTACCGTTTCTGCTAATGTAATTTGAAGGTGGAAAAGAACATCACCCACACACACACACACAAACAGCACACACACGGCTCTGGAGAGTCGCAGTACTTGCGTGAATGCGATCGTCAGCTTTGACCCAAACCACAGGTCAGATGTCTGACTTCGCAAATGATTTCTCTCATTAACCCAAGCATTAGTTCGCCATCTTAATTTCAGTAATGCTAGCAAATCAGTCAGCAAGTTCAGTGTTTATTATTTAGCGTCAAAAGGCTCATGACATGAGAAATCAAATTTGCTTTGGTCTTTTGACATGCACATACACACCTCCAAATCATCGAATTCAGGTGTTCCAATCACTTCCATCACGCTTCTCTGTCTGCAATCCCATGGACGAGTCTGGGTTTGGCGGTTGCCAGGGGAACGGCACTTGCCTGACTGCATTGTGCCAAGTGTAAAGTTTGGTGGAGGGGGGATTATCGGGTGGGGTTGTTTTTCAGGGGTTGGGCTTGGCCCCTTAGTTCCAGTGAAAAGAACTCTTAATGCTTCAGCATACCAAGACATTTTGGACAATTTCATGCTCCCAACTTTGTGGGAACAGTTTGGGGATGGCCCCTTCCTGTCCCAACATGACTGCGCACCAGTGCACAAAGCGTCGGTCCATAAAGACATGGATGAGCAAGTTTGGTGTGGAGGAACTTGACTGGCCTGCACAGAGTCCTGACCTCATCCCGATAGAACACCTTTGGGATGAATTAGAGCGGAGACTGCGAGCCAGGCCTTCTCGTCCAACATCAGTGCCTGACCTCACAAATGCGCTTCTAGAAGAATGATCAAAAATTCCCATAAACACACTGTCACAGTTATGTATGTTCAGTTTGTCTTAGTAATCATGGACTTTCAGTTTGTTTTTATTTGTCATGTGTTTCTTTGTTCTGACTCCCACCACTCGTCTGTCACCATAGTAACCATCATTATTAGTTAATATGTGTCAGCTGTGTGTTATCTATCATCCTCGTTTGTGTTGCTACTTAAGTTGTTCCTACCCCTGCACTCCTTGTCCGGTCACCAATATGTTTAAGTGTGTTGTGCCATTGCCCGTCTGCCTGTCTTTAGATTATTTCAGATTAAACTATATTTGGAACTGTATCTGCCTCTCTTCATCTTCCTGCCTGCACAAACCCATGACACACACTCCTAAACCTTGTGGAAAGCCTTCCCAGAAGAGTTGAAGCTGTTATTGCTGCAAAGGGTGGGCCAGCTCCATATTAAACCCTACGGATTAAGAATGGGATGCCATTAAAGTTCATGTGCATGTAAAGGCAGGCGTCACAAAACTTTTGGCAATATAGTGTATAAGAGGTCTTTGTACCATTAAAACATCCTGCAAGTTTCAGAGCTTAAAACATGCTCATTAAAATGTCTCGTTTTGATATTGCCGAATCTGAAACATCACACAAATACATTTGCATATGACAGAGAGAGACATCAAATTTTTTTTAATACATCATCACATCATAGGCTCCGCCCACTGGCGTTCAGTTGCTTAACAGCTGACATTGGCCTACACTGGATGTGAGCATTGGGTCAAAAGCAAACAGAAGCCATTATAATGACTGACGCTGTCTACACTGATACAGTATACAGATGTGCGTTCAGATTATAATGACTGACTGTCTACACTGATACAGTATACAGATGTGTGTTCAGATTATAATGATGGACGCTGTCTACACTGATACAGTATACAGATGTGTGTTCAGATTATAATGACTGACGCTGTCTACACTAATACAGTATACAGATGTGTGTTCAGATTATAATGACTGAGGCTGTATACACTGATACAGTATACAGATGTGTGTTCAGATTATAATGATTGACGCTGTCTACACTGATACAGTATACAGATGTGTGTTCAGATTATAATGACTGACTGTCTACACTGATACAGTATAAAGATGTGTGTTCAGATTATAATGACTGACTGTCTACACTGATAAAGTATACAGATGTGTGTTCAGATTATAATGACTGACTGTCTACACTGATACAGTATACAGATGTGTGTTCAGATTATAATGACTGACGCTGTCTACACTGATACAGTATACAGATGTGTGTTCAGATTATAATGATTGATGCTGTCTACACTGATACAGTATACAGATGTGTGTTCAGATTATAATGATTGATGCTGTCTACACTGATACAGTATACAGATGTGTGTTCAGATTATAATGACTGATTGTCTACACTGATACAGTATACAGATGTGTGTTCAGATTATAATGACTGACGCTGTCTACACTGATACAGTATACAGATGTGTGTTCAGATTATAATGACTGAGGCTGTATACACTGATACAGTATACAGATGTGTGTTCAGATTATAATGACTGACTGTCTACACTGATACAGTATACAGATGTGTGTTCAGATTATAATGACTGACTGTCTACACTGATACAGTATACAGATGTGTGTTCAGATTATAATGACTGACGCTGTCTACACTGATACAGTATACAGATGTGTGTTCAGATTATAATGATTGATGCTGTCTACACTGATACAGTATACAGATGTGTGTTCAGATTATAATGATTGATGCTGTCTACACTGATACAGTATACAGATGTGTGTTCAGATTATAATGATTGATTGTCTACACTGATACAGTATACAGATGTGCGTTCAGATTATAATGACTGATTTTCTACACTGATACAGTATACAGATGTGTGTTCAGATTATAATGACTGATTGTCTACTCTGATACAGTATACAGATGTGTGTTCAGATTATAATGACTGACGCTGTCTACACTGATACAGTATACAGATGTGTGTTCAGATTATAATGATTGATGCTGTCTACACTGATACAGTATACAGATGTGTGTTCAGATTATAATGATTGATGCTGTCTACACTGATACAGTATACAGATGTGTGTTCAGATTATAATGACTGATTGTCTACACTGATACAGTATACAGATGTGCGTTCAGATTATAATGACTGATTTTCTACACTGATACAGTATACAGATGTGTGTTCAGATTATAATGACTGATTGTCTACTCTGATACAGTATACAGATGTGTGTTCAGATTATAATGACTGACGCTGTCTACACTGATACAGTATACAGATGTGTGTTCAGATTATAATGACTGAGGCTGTATACACTGATACAGTATACAGATGTGTGTTCAGATTATAATGACTGACGCTGTCTACACTGATACAGTATACAGATGTGTGTTCAGATTATAATGACTGACTGTCTACACTGATACAGTATACAGATGTGTGTTCAGATTATAATGACTGACGCTGTCTACACTGATACAGTATACAGATGTGTGTTCAGATTATAATGATTGATGCTGTCTACACTGATACAGTATACAGATGTGTGTTCAGATTATAATGATTGATGCTGTCTACACTGATACAGTATACAGATGTGTGTTCAGATTATAATGACTGATTGTCTACACTGATACAGTATACAGATGTGCGTTCAGATTATAATGACTGATTTTCTACACTGATACAGTATACAGATGTGTGTTCAGATTATAATGACTGACTGTCTACACTGATACAGTATACAGATGTGTGTTCAGATTATAATGACTGACGCTGTCTACACTGATACAGTATACAGATGTGTGTTCAGATTATAATGATGGACGCTGTCTACACTGATACAGTATACAGATGTGTGTTCAGATTATAATGACTGACTGTATACACTGATACAGTATACAGATGGGTTCAGATTATAATGACTGACGCTGTCTACACTGATACAGTATACAGATGTGTGTTCAGATTATAATGACTGACTGTCTACACTGATACAGTATACAGACGTGTGTTCAGTGTATAATGACTGACGCTGTCTACACTGATACAGTATACAGATGTGTGTTCAGATTATAATGACTGACTGTCTACACTGATACAGTATTCAGATGTGTGTTCAGTGTATAATGACTGACGCTGTCTACACTGATACAGTATACAGATGTGTGTTCAGATTATAATGACTGAGGCTGTCTACACTGATACAGTATACAGATGTGTGTTCAGATTATAATGACTGACGCTGTCTACACTGATACAGTATACAGATGTGCGTTCAGATTATAATGACTGAGGCTGTATACACTGATACAGTATACAGATGTGTGTTCAGATTATAATGACTGACTGTGTACACTGATACAGTATACAGATGTGTGTTCAGATTATAATGACTGACTGTGTACACTGATACAGTATACAGATGTGTGTTCAGATTATAATGACTGACGCTGTCTAATCTGAACACACATCTGTATACTGTATCAATGTTGACAGATGAAGCAGTGACTCTGAAAGCAGCTCCATTACAAACCGTAAGTAAATGATTTCATAAATTTTTTTTCTCTGTAAATTACGGTTTTATATGGATAATGTTTTCAATAGTGAGTGGGCGTTGATAACATTTCCTATGCAATGATGTTAGCCAATTATAACAGTGACTGTTTACTGACAAGCCTTAAAGGAGCCGCGCCTTAAAAAACTGATCATTTCAGACAATAGGTCAGAATGAGGGTTGAAAATAATCGTTTTCCGCATATATATATATATTCGTTTGTATTTTTGTGCAAAATAAAACTTTATTAACATTATAAGTGAACATTTTAAAATAATAAAAAAATCCATGTCATGACCCCTTAATACTTCTTTTAATAGCCCATTATTCTCGACTTGTCCTTCTGTTTATAAAAACTAATGAAAATTGTGTTTACAGCAGTGCACTTACAGTGGAAGTATATGGGGTAAGCTATAAGTTATAATCCATTAAACTCAAATAACATATTTTTGTATGACCCACTATTTCTTCTATTTTGAACCCTCTTGCCCACAGACTTCCTTTGTGAATGCATTAGTGTAATTTACTTCATGTGAAATGGTTTTGCAACATGTGAATTGTGGGTGCAATCTTGGGTTCTTTTATTTTAAGGTGCTTTCATTTTAGCAAGCATCTTATCACCCACCTCACAGGATATTACTGTTTTGTTTGTGTTTTTATCTGCCCGTCGCAGAATGAGATTATTTTCTTGGAGCGTATTGTCAGATGTCAGTTTGATCTTGACGGAGTGAGCCTGTCCACTGCGGTCACATTTCACCTACTCTTAAAGTAGTCGCTTTCAAAGAGCAGCCCTAATGTGTCGTATTCTTTCATCCGTGCACAACACAGATGGAGCTGGAAGGACACTCCGCCTTTGAGTCGTTCCACCCATGCTGTCTCAGAGTTATGACCAGCCTTGCCCTTCAGTGACTGCAGTGAAGCCTGTGCTGAATCAGAGCACAATATAATGCATTCATCTCGCTATCTGTGTTACATAGCTGCATACATGCAGAGCAAGAGAGCTTGTGATCATATGTGGAATTTGCAGCGTGATCAGCAGATGTATAGTGGGTTCAAAGGTCTGAGAATACATTGAAAATCTGACATTTTCTTTACAGAATTAAAATAAAACTTTTACATTGATTAAAGTATTTAAATAATTGCATAAATCTGGGCAGTTTTTTATTTACAGTTATTGGAGTTATTTATAAATTATTGGAGTTGCTGGGTTATTTTTGTAACCCAAATGCTGAGTTATTTTTTACCCAGGTGCTGGGTAGTATTTCTGTAACTCAGCTGCTGGGTCATTTTTACTGTCTATACAAATAAAGAACCCCCTCACATACGTACCCAGCGCTGGGTCAATGTAACCCAATGTTGGGTAGTCTGTGCCACATTTGTCAACGGTCATTTTGTTTTCTGTTCTGAGAGAAAACATCCTGAGGGGACGTATGAACTGCTCCTGTTATTTATTTTTATTATTTAAAATGAAAAACCTTCAGTATCAGGCTGACTGACCCAGCACTTGTAAAAAATAACCCAACATGTGTTAATATTTACCCAGCGCTGGGTTGCCAAATAACCCAGAAATGGTTGTTTTTAACCCAGCATTTTTTTTTTTTTACAGTATACTACTAAAGCAAGCATCACTTTTATTATTTTAATTTATTCTCAGGGTTAGAGATTAAACAAATCCTTACTTCATCATGCTTTGTTCTGGACTATTTGTGATGTTTACTTTCTTATTGGAGTTTGTATAGATTAAACATTTACTGTTCCAGGTTTATCTCCCAAATAATCTACAATTCCATTCATTACATGCAGTGAATTTTTTTTTAATTTATTAGGCCTATATAGGTAAATTTGTCTCTGTAGGATAGATGCCAAAGTCATGGCAATGTTATGGCCGTTTTAAAAAATCTTTACTCTGATTGTCTTATTTATTATTTTTTGATTAGCCTAGATTTGTCCTAAATATGAATTGTGTCCTGAGAAACTCCAGCTGGCTCTGAATCACACACTTCCTTCTCTGTCCATCAGCGGTTCGTTCTTTAAAGCCTCAAGTGCTCATGCTAAATAAGATATGAAGTGAGTGCTGTGAATTATTAGTCTGATTATGCATTACTCCCCATTCCTGTTTTCTTTTCATCAATTATCTTAAATTTGCACACAGAGCATGCAAGGAATAACAATGGGGCATCATTTTCTGGGAATTCTCTCTCTGTCTTTTTCTTTCTTTCTTACTTTCAAAAATGGCTGAAAAGTAGATCATTTAAATTTAATTTAAAAATTCAACTCAAGACAATTTGTCACAGGCTGGCTGTATAAATGAACTCA
Source organism: Rhinogobio ventralis (assembly GCA_039654625.1). Classification (NCBI taxonomy): domain Eukaryota; kingdom Metazoa; phylum Chordata; class Actinopteri; order Cypriniformes; family Gobionidae; genus Rhinogobio; species Rhinogobio ventralis. Next base: position 1,465,975 of record CM077204.1, read on the forward strand.
CGAGGAAATCCATATCAACAATCTTTTAATAATAATCCAACAGGAACAAGAACTTCAGACGAAGTCAACCAACACATTAACAAGACAGGACAAGAAACGAAAGAAAACTAAGGGCTTATATACACAGACTAAACGAGGGAACTAATTAATTAATTAACAACAGGCGAACTGAATGAAAAAACTAGGCCACAGGGCGAAACAGGAAAAAGACACAACAAACATGTTACATAATTACATTGACAAAAAATTGCCTGCCTTGTTAGTTTCTTGTGACTGTCATCATTTTACTGTATTACAGATAAAAAGTCTTGTAATACAACGTTTGTATTAAATTCAGCATTAATTTAAAGGGAACCTATTATGTCCCTTTTTACAAGTCTCAGTGTCCCCAGAATGTGTGTGTGAAGTTTCAGCTCAAAATACCCCACAGGTCATTTATTATATGATGTTGTAAACGCCCATTTTTGTGGAAGGGAAAACATGCTGTTTCCGTGCGTGTATCTTTAAATGCAAATGAGCTGCTGCTCCGCCCCCTCTCCAGAAGAGGGCGGAGCCTGTACAGCTCGTGCCTCCGATACTCTGCCAAAAACTAAAACATCTGTTTGGTTTTGATGATCATCTCTATCGGCGGTCGGGCGGTCTCTGTAAGCAGTCGTGGGCGGGTCTATGTTAATAGGGCAGAGTCCATCAGCAGCCATGGGCGGGGTCTATGCTAAAAGGGGGCAGAGTCAGTCAGCAGTCGTGGGCGGGGTCTATGCTAATGGGCCGGACTCCGTAAGCAGTTGTGGGCGGGGTCTATGCTAATGGGCCGGACTCCGTAAGCAGTTGTGGGCGGGGTCTATGCTAATAGGGCGGACTCCGTAAGCAGTCGTGGGCGGGTCTATGTTAATAGGGCGGAGTTCGTCAGCAGTCGTGGGTGGGGTCTATGCTAATGGGCCGGACTCCGTAAGCAGTTGTGGGCGGGTCTATGTTAATAGGGCGGAGTCCGTCAGCAGTCGTGGGTGGGGTCTATGCTAATGGGCCGGACTCCGTAAGCAGTTGTGGGCGGGTCTATGTTAATAGGGCAGAGTCCGTCAGCAGTCGTGGGCAGGGCCTTAGCCGTTGTGACGTCACATTGCTAGAAACTGCAAACGGCTTATTCTGAAACACTGCTTATGATTTATGGGGATTAAAAAAAGAGGAATGTGTGGATTTTTACCATTATAGGGTGGTTGTGTACACACACTGACGACACACATTTATGTTCAAACAACATATAAAAGTGAATTTTGCATAATAGGTGCCCTTTAACATCTAGAATTTTTAATCCAACCCTGATGGTCGTAGTTATAGCTCTAGCAGACTATCAGGCATATGTCACTTTTGAAAAGCAATCAAGTCACTCAAAAATGGGAGCTAAATTCATAAGAAAAGAAGGAAATATGTCCTAATAACAGTGATTGAAATTGGACAGGAAAAACATATATAATGCTGAACTTTAAATGATGTTATTTCAGTATAGGCCGCCATGATATATTCTGAGAGCTGTGTCAGTGTCCTCACATCTAAACGACGAGGCCTGTGATGGAAGCGTAAACCTCAGCGGCGCTAAACACACGCAGCAACTGAGTTAGCAATGCCAGGGACTCATCTGTCATTCCATTCCTGACCTGATGCGGAAAATATAAATAGCTCTGACACTGGCAGGACAATTTAGTTTCCTGAGAGAGGGAAGCGAGACGGATGGATTTAATTTAATCTACCTCAGCCACATGACAAATCGTCAGCCACTGTCTGCCACTACAAACTCCGTTTAACAGGTGTTTCCTTCAGACTCAATGGTCATGCAATCTTGTGATATGACTCTAGATTCAGACCACAGAGGAGCGATGCAAAGTTGTTCTCCTATTGGCAGCTAGAAAAGACATAAGGAATCAGTGGGGCAGATGATCACAAAACAAGTGCATGATTATATTGTGTTGCATGGCTATTTTATTGATTTGTTTCAAGAACATGGATGTTACTTTGACACGTACCACCTACCTAAGCATTGTTGAGACCATGTACAGCCTTTCATGGAAACGGTATTCCCTGGTGGCTGTGGCTCTTTCAGCAGGATAATGCTCCTGCCACAAAGCACAAATGGTTCAGGAATGGTTTGAGGAGCACAACAATGAGTTTGAGGTGTTGACTTGGCCTCCAAATTCCCCAGATCTCAATCCAATCGAGCATCTGTGGGATGTGCTGAACAAATAACATCTTGGTGCCAGATACCACAGCACACCTTCAGGGGTCTAGTGGAGTCCATGCCTCGACGGGTCAGGGCTGTTTTGGCAGCAAAAGTGGGACCAACACAATATTAGGTCTAAATCGCAAAAATATTTTTTACAGTGTAGAGAAAGTGAGAGAGAGACCGTCGACCCAAAGACAGATGCAAAGTCTCTGAGCAGCAGCGAAGGCAGTGACCCGCATGCGAACTTACAATCAATGTGGATGTAATGGCTGTGATTGAGTGGCGGCGCGTATACAGAGATCAGTCTGAACCCTCAATTCTCACTTCATCTACCATTCAGGGACAAAGGAAGAACCAGACGTCTTCAAAGAAGAACCTTTGGAAATACAAGCTTCAGTCTTTCCAGATGTTAAAGACCTCTTGCTTGTTTCCCTGGCAACATAAAATGATTGATGTCATAAGTTTTTATTTGGATGCTATTTGGCAATGTTGCTGTACATCAGACATCAGGCTTCTCTCAGTGATTCCTCTAAGAAAGCACATGCAATCTCTATATCTCTAGGATATCAAGCGATGCATTCTCAGTCAAAACATCAGATCGATATGTTGTTATGTTCAAAAGGTCACAGTGAGCAGGTGAGTGGATCGGATACAGGGAAAGGTCAGTGCTGACATAGCTTTTCCGCTTCACTTCCAGCACTGTCAGAATGCCGGAGTTGATGACTGATTCCTGGGAGCGGTCAGATGGAACTGCCCAAAGCTTTTCCACTGTGAGTTCCATGCAGGGCCGGACTGGGACAAAATTTCAGGCCGGGAAACGTCACACCCATCCAGGCCATCCCATACACCCACAACAAATTTTGAAACCATAGAGAACCATATTTTTTTGTATGGTCATCACATAAAAAAGGTTTAGATCCATAGGCTGAGGCCGTGCAAAATAATGAAAGGTTCTGTCTTGAACTGCTCCTTCACTTCCCTTTTCCTTTTCATTGTCTTCATTTTCCCTGACATCTCTCTGTCTCGACTCTCTCCCTTGTGTGTTTACTTTTTACTTCTTTTTTTCTTTTTGTACCTGTCACTTCTTCTTCAGCAGGTCTACCATTAGGAACAGAACTGTCTCAACGTTGCAAAAAAATAAAATAAAACATATTTAATTTGTTTGCACATTTATTTTAGGTAAATTCAAAATATCACATTAGGACAATGTGTTGTTGTTTTATCTTTTCTGTCTTAAATATCCAATATTTAACAAAACTATTTCATGCAAATATATATATTTTTTAATTCTAAATTGCTTAAATACCAAAATTAGTACAAATAATAAATACATCATGACAATATCTTTATAGAAAAATTATAATACTAAACAAGTTATTGCATTATTACTAATATTTGTTGCGTTGTTGTCTGCCCTAGCTCCCTCCAAACGTATAAATCGATGTGAGTATCTGTCTGCTAAATTACTACTGTAACTTTACAATAGATGATAATGATGTCATTTAGCATACAGTTTTTTGAATGATGATAGTAATGGGGTGCTACTGCTAACATTTGCTAGCAGTTTAATACTTAGCTACGTTAAAGAAGACAAACCCACAGTAGCCTTTTACAGGTGAAACTGACCTGCATTTGAAGCCCTGAAGAGGGCAGTAATTTTGCTTTATTGCACAACTTCTTCTTTGAGAGCTTTCCCTCAATGCTCCACCGCTTCCTCGAGTCCGTTGCACTGATTATTAATCGAAACGGTTGGGCGGACGCAGAGCTCACGCGAGCTGAATCGTAGTAGCGTTGTCAGTCAAGACTAATCGTTTCATGATTTATTATCGATTTATTATTATTAGAATTATCACTTTAGTTCATTGGGGCAATTATATATAATTAAAAAGGCAATAATATTATAATTATTTTTTTTAAAATAAATAATAAAAGAAAGATAGAGGGCAGCGGGCCACTGGTGATAAAATAGGGCCCTAGTTTTTTTAATCTATGCCTAAAACTCACCTGTTTAAACAGGCGTTTACAGCTCAACAATGTCTTTACTGTGGGTTTTATGTACAGCACTGATTGTTAATATGTATGCATTAGGGATTCAAGTGCGTAGCTCTGAAACCTAATGTAATTGTTGGAATTTCCAAGGATCAGCATTCTCCCCTACAAGTGATCGGACCAAACTGAAAGTCGTAGAGACTTGAAACTTTGAGGGATAGTAGTACCCACACCATCTACAACATCACCAAAGCTCGCCCCAGTCGGCCTGATGGTGGCGCTACAGCGATCAAAAGTACTTAATGCCTCATAACTCCCAAACCATCAGGCGAAATTTTCGGGTATTTTGGATTTTTCGGAAAATCGACTTTTGCAAACTAGTCCTAGGTTTTTAGAACCAAACCAGTGCACAAAGAATCTCTGGAGTCTGATTGTCAATAATTATTCAAAAAAGTTGAAATTTCTCTACGGGACGCCAAAACGTTCTTGATCAATCCCTCTTGAACGGAATGCTCTTGAATGTTTTTACTAAACTCGGTATACACGGGTCCTGTTTGATAAACCCGTACCCGCTTTATTAACAGCACACCCCACCGGATATCTGACAAAAACACTAATTTAATTCCGTACCCGACCCGAACCGCTTGACATGAAAACCGCGACCCGACCCGCACCCCCATTAAATTTCCCACACGTAAGCAATAAACAATACGCATTATGAGTTCATGCAAGAACAATTCATAGACACGCAGCCCATCATGTTAACAACGAAGAAGAAGAAGAAGAAGAAGAAGAAGAAGAAGAAGGAGAGAGAGAGAGAGAGAGACACATCTGTTGTGTAAACTATACAAAGACTATACATCAAGTGAACAATCTACTTTGTACAAATTGTGCATAAATCACATCACTGGGTCATGCTATACGCTACGCTTAGAGGTCTAAAAGGCATAGATTAAAAAACATCTGTCCTCTTTTTGCCAGCATGAAAAATAGGCTAAAACTTTTATTCATATTGTGAATAGATTAAATACAGAAAGCAAGCAAAGCATGCTCCCTTTAATATAATCACTATAGCTGTCAATCAGATGCAGTGCTTAAAGGGGCAAGTCGTGCAGAAGCCTTTAACGGTCTGCAGACAGAGCGTGAAAACATCACGGCACCGTTTGGAAGCACCTGCCTATCACTGTGTACCGAAATAATCTTGGCTATTGGACCCGCAGCCCACCTGTGCCTACCACACGTCCGACCCGCACCCGCACCCGCACCGCACCCGACACGTAAATATTATTCCACCCGTTACATCAAATATTAGCGGGTCACCCGTCGGGTACCCACCTGCGTGCAAGACTCTGGTCCAAAGTGCCACAATTGTCTTTGAGGACTTTCACGTATCTCGAAAAACCTGGACGCTGTCGGCCAATGAAGTTTGAGCAGCTATCAGACGAGGTTAACGGAGGGCGATTGGAGCCTGTTTGACTCACGGCCCTAGAAACATTAGCATATTGCCCGTCCACTTATTGCGCACAGACACCATGCAGGGAAAACTTAAACCCCCTCAAACACTGCAACGGATACTGGATAGCATCATGTGGAGAAGACGCTGTGCTCTACAATATGTTTATTGTGTTTCATATTGCATAGGTATCTGGCTAACTCACGTTAATACTGTCTTACTGAAATACTGTCAATCAGCTGTGGGCCACTGATACCTAAAACTGTGTTTGTTAATGCAGATTGTCTGTCATTCTTACTACTTTGAGTAAAGATAAAGGATGGAGCAATATTTGTTTTGCAAACGTAGTGCTTAGTGCGTTAGTGCTGGGCTAAGGTATGTGCTGTTACTGATACAGTTCCCACATGCGCACCACAATAAATTATAAACACACACACACACAGGTTTGTTAATGGACGCACACTTGTTAATGCTGACGGTGAGGACGGTTTCAATTACAGTTGAAACATCTCATACTGTACCTCAAACTGAGTAGCATCACTGAGAAATGTCCTGCTCAAGGGTCGGGTTGTTCTTCCAATGTTTCATCGATTCGGACTCGTGCTGGGATTGATGTAAAATCATGTCATCGATACTGTCTTTGGAGTGTGTACTATTGCTGAGCTTTAGGAACAGGAAGCCTACCAGGAAGTTATGTTAATGAGCGTTTGTTTCCAAAATAAGCACTGTACGCAGTAGACCAATCACAACAGACTGGGCCATCTGACCAATCAGAGCAGAGTAGACCAATCACAACAGACTGGGCCGTCTGACCAATCAGAGCAGAGTAGACCAATCACAACAGACTGGGCCGTCTGACCAATCAGAGCAGAGTAGACTAATCACAACAGACTGGGCCGTCTGACCAATCAGAGCAGAGTAGACCAATCACAACAGACTGGGCCGTTTGACCAATCAGAGCAGAGTAGACCAATCACAACAGACTGGGCCGTCTGACCAATCAGAGCAGAGTAGACCAATCACAACAGACTGGGCCGTCTGACCAATCAGAGCAGAGTAGACCAGTCACAACAGACTGGACCATCTGACCAATCAGAGCAGAGTAGACCAGTCACAACAGACTGGGCCGTCTGACCAATCAGAGCAGAGTAGACCAATCACAACAGACTAGGCCGTCTGACCCATCAGAGCAGAGTAGACTAATCACAACAGACTAGGCCGTCTGACCGATCAGAGCAGAGTAGACCATTCACAACAGACTGGGCCGTCTGACCAATCAGAGCAGAGTAGACCAATCACAACAGACTGGGCCGTCTGACCGATCAGAGCAGAGTAGACCAATCACAACAGACTGGGCCGTCTGACCGATCAGAGCAGAGTAGACCAATCACAACAGACTGGGTCATCTGACCAATCAGAGCAGAGTAGACCAATCACAACAGACTGAGCCATCTGACCAATCAGAGCAGAGCAGACCAATCACAACAGACTGGGCCATCTGACCAATCAGAGCAGAGTAGACCAATCACAACAGACTGGGCCATCTGACCAATCAGAGCAGAGTAGACTAATCACAACAGACTGGGCCGTCTGACCCATCAGAGCAGAGTAGACTAATCACAACAGACTGGGCCGTCTGACCAATCAGAGCAGAGTAGACCAATCACAACAGACTGGGCCATCTGACCAATCAGAGCAGAGTAGACCAGTCACAACAGACTGGACCATCTGACCAATCAGAGCAGAGTAGACCAATCACAACAGACTGGGCCGTCTGACCAATCAGAGCAGAGTAGACCAATCACAACAGACTGGGCCGTCTGACCAATCAGAGCAGAGTAGACCAATCACAACAGACTGGGCCGTCTGACCAATCAGAGCAGAGTAGACCAATCACAACAGTCTGGGCCGTCTGACCAATCAGAGCAGAGTAGACCAATCACAACAGACTGGGCCATCTGACCAATCAGAGCAGAGTAGACCAGTCACAACAGACTGGACCATCTGACCAATCAGAGCAGAGTAGACCAATCACAACAGACTGGGCCGTCTGACCAATCAGAGCAGAGTAGACCAATCACAACAGACTGGGCCGTCTGACCAATCAGAGCAGAGTAGACCAGTCACAACAGACTGGACAATCTGACCAATCAGAGCAGAGTAGACCAGTCACAACAGACTGGGCCGTCTGACCAATCAGAGCAGAGTAGACTAATCACAACAGACTGGGCCGTCTGACCAATCAGAGCAGAGTAGACCAATCACAACAGACTGGGCCGTCTGACCAATCAGAGCAGAGTAGACCAGTCACAACAGACTGGACCATCTGACCAATCAGAGCAGAGTAGACCAATCACAACAGACTGGGCCATCTGACCAATCAGAGCAGAGTAGACCAATCACAACAGACTGGGCCGTCTGACCAATCAGAGCAGAGTAGACTAATCACAACAGACTGGACCATCTGACCAATCAGAGCAGAGTAGACCAATCACAACAGACTGGGCCATCTGACCAATCAGAGCAGAGTAGACCAGTCACAACAGACTGGGCCGTCTGACCAATCAGAGCAGAGTAGACTAATCACAACAGACTGGGCCGTCTGACCAATCAGAGCAGAGTAGACCAATCACAACAGACTGGGCCGTCTGACCAATCAGAGCAGAGTAGACCAGTCACAACAGACTGGACCATCTGACCAATCAGAGCAGAGTAGACCAATCACAACAGACTGGGCCATCTGACCAATCAGAGCAGAGTAGACCAATCACAACAGACTGGACCATCTGACCAATCAGAGCAGAGTAGACCAGTCACAACAGACTGGGCCGTCTGACCAATCAGAGCAGAGTAGACTAATCACAACAGACTGGACCATCTGACCAATCAGAGCAGAGTAGACCAATCACAACAGACTGGGCCGTCTGACCAATCAGAGCAGAGTAGACCAGTCACAACAGACTGGACCATCTGACCAATCAGAGCAGAGTAGACCAATCACAACAGACTGGACAATCTGACCAATCAGAGCAGAGTAGACCAGTCACAACAGACTGGGCCGTCTGACCAATCAGAGCAGAGTAGACCAATCACAACAGACTGGGCCGTCTGACCAATCAGAGCAGAGTAGACTCACGGAAAGGAGGGGTTTAGAGAGACTGATTAATCCTTTGAGTCATTTGAGAATCATTGAGCATTGTGGTGATGTGCAGTGCATATTATGAGAAAATGAAACTGTTTTTTGACCTTTGATGCATGTAAACCTGTTGTTGGAGACTCCAAAACTAAATTAGGAAACTTTAAAATAGCCCAATAGGGGCACTTTAATGTTCTTATTTTGTGTACAGCAAACTGGTCAACCGTGGGTTGTTTTTAAATGTGCTTTATAAATAATAAAATAAAAAAATCAAGTCTATTTTTAGGGCCATTAGGAATTTGTAAACAATTTTTGTTTAGGCATTGTGACATTATTTTCATGACAGCTAAGTATTTTTCTCCCAAAATGGTTGTACTGCCTTCAAATTTAAATGGTTTGTTTTAAATACTTCTTAAATAAATTGGTAATAAAATAGACATCAAGGCGAAGAACCCATAATCATAGAGAACTATTTTGAACATTGGGAGGACAAATCCCTTTTACGGTCTTTACTTTTGTGTTTACTGCCTTTCCCTGCCTTCAGTAATAAAGATAAAATGAAACAATATAAAAGAAACTGTTAATTGGAATTTGCTGTATTTACAATTACTAATGTTTAAAGGAATTATAACACGTATTAATAAAATAATATTATAAAGATCTTATATAATCTATTGCTATTAACTCCTGGCTTTTTGGGGTTCTCATGCTGATGGATTGTTAAGCAAATTCCCTCAAATAGGCTTATTTTTCCCTCTCCATGAACGAGGACAGAAGAACCCCAACAGCTCAAATGATTATCTCTCCCCTGTAAATTGCAGGTGTGTGAGTATTTGTTCAAGTGCATGCAAACACGCTCACCAAGATTGATGCACAATTGCCTGGTTGTTCCTACTGTTACTGTAATGCGAGGACACATGCATGATTTACCATCATAATATCTGGAGAAACATGCAGTGTATGATAATAAACTGGAGGTGCATATGGAGTGAGATTGTGAATGAAATGGATCATTAGCAGAAAGCCACCTAATGCAGTGAACGCGGAGAAAAAGATCAATGAGCAGGCATTAATGTGAAAGTGATATCACATATGTTGGTTTTCAGACATCTAATTTCATGGCATTTAAGCACATGTGGATATTATTTGATATTGCAAGCAAAAACAATTCTGTGAAAGATGAGTTCTGATTGGATCATGAAACCTTGTCCGAGCATCATGCCGTTTAAAAACAGGGTTACACTTTTATTTTGATAGTACACTTTAGACATTCTACGAACTATTCACTAGCATGGGACTAGCTGACTGAAAACTAGCTCTTAAGTTAACTAGGTCTTAACTTAAAGACTAAAGACTCCAGCATCAATATTTGACCAACAATTAAATGTTACAGTGAGCATAATTTTTTTTAAATTTTTTTTATCAGGAGTGCACATCTATAATTCTGAATCAAACGTGTATTTATCATAATGCACATACTTATTCAGTCGCACCTGTTTCTGTTTTCTTTGTGGTCAGAGGAATGCACAAAACTTGCGCCCATATTTTTGAGAATTTTATAAAAACGACATACCCAAATAAAAATGTCTGCAGCTCTTAAACCCCATGGTCTATATTCATAAATCTGGTCTTATTTTAAAGTAGAGACTTGAAATTGTGTTACCCAAGAGTCATAATAACTTTTTTTTTTTTTTTTAATTCACTTAGGGAAAAATGGATGATACTTTAATGTTAAAGGCCTGAAATAATCTTAATATAAAACTGAATGTCTGATCATGTTTTGCTTCAAATTTGAGGATGATACGCTCAAAAATGTAGCTTCTGTAAGCTTTTATGTCAAGAAAAGTCTAGGCGTCCTTACAAAATCTGATATCACTCGGAAACATTGAAAAACAAAGGCCACTATCAGAGCAACCTGAGCAGTGCCACAGACTGATCGACTCCATGCCACGCCGCATTGCTGCAGTAATTCAGGCAAAAGGAGCCCCAACTAAGTATTGAGTGCTGTACATGCTCATACTTTTCATGTTCATACTTTTCAGTTGGCCAAGATTTCTAAAAATCCTTTCTTTGTTTTGGTCTTAAGTAATATTCTAATTTTCTGAGATACTGAATTTGGGATTTTCCTTAGTTGTCAGTTATAATCATCAAAATTAAAAGAAATAAACATTTGAAATATATCAGTCTGTGTGTAATGAATGAATATAATATACAAGTTTCACTTTTTTGAATGAAATTAGTGAAATAAATCAACTTTTTGATGATATTCTAATTATATGACCAGCACCTGTATTATGTTATTGTTTGTTTACTGTTGTGAGCATTAATTTAAAAAAAATTAAAATAAAAACAGACGGCATCCGACATCCTATGACCAGTCAGCTTCAAGTTACGTCAAGCGTGAACTCAACCCTCTCATTCACGCAGGTGACTGCTGGTTGGAAGCGATAGTTTACAGTTTAATTTTATTTTTAAATATTGTTATTTATCTTACAAACACTTATTGTACAACACTTCAGAAGACATTGATTCATCCATTGGGATCGTATGGATTACTGTAGTTATTGCTGTATGGGCTGTTTAATGCTTCAACTTTTAGGAACCCAAATGAGTTTTTATTAGCAGAGATTATTTATTTTTCTGTGTTCATCTGAAGAAAATAGGTCGTATACATCTCGGATGGCATGAGGGTAAAAGATGAGTAAACGGTGAGGACATTTCTGCATGCACTGTATTTTCTTTAAATACATAATATAGCTACAGAATAGCTGGAGACATGGGATTCCTTCTAAAGATTCATCTGTGGCAAGAACGAATAAGAAGAGGAACAAGAGGAGGAGAAGCCAAGCAAGAGAAACGAATAAGTGTTGTAAATTTGTTTAAAAAAAGTTATTTTTCAAATAAAGATTTCCGAGTGATATCAGATTGTGTATGTGTTTTTATTGTACTTACCCTGTAACTACATGAAACAAGAGGGGAACAAGCACCACTTTAATTTACAGCCCGTAGATTCACACTTACCCTGTAACTACATGAAACAAGAGGGGAACAAACACCACTTTAATTTACAGCCCGTAGATTCATACTTAACCTGTAACTACATGAAACAAGAGGGGAACAAGCATCACTTAATTTACAGCCCGTAGATTCATACCCTGTAACTACATGAAACAAGAGGGGAACAAACACCACTTTAATTTACAGCCCATAGATTCACACTTACCCTGTAACTACATGAAACAAGATGGGATCAAGCACCACTTTAATTTACAGCCCGTAGATTCATACTTACCCTGTAACTACATGAAACAAGAGGGGAACAAACACCACTTTAATTTACAGTCCGTAGATTCATACTTACCCTGTAACTACATGAAAACAGAGGGGAACAAACACCACTTTAATTTACAGCCCGTAGATTCACATTTACCCTGTAACTACATGAAACAAGAGGGGAACAAACACCACTTTAATTTACAGCCCATAGATTCACACTTACCCTGTAACTACATGAAACAAAAGGGGAACAAACATCACTTTAATTTACAGCCCGTAGATTCATACCCTGTAACTACATGAAACAAGACGGGATCAAGCACCACTTTAATTTACAGCCCATAGATTCACACTTACCCTGTAACTACATGAAACAAGAGGGGAACAAGCACCACTTTAATTTACAGCCCGTAGATTCATACTTACCCTGTAACTACATGAAACAAGAGGGGAACAAACACCACTTTAATTTACAGCCCGTAGATTCATACTTACCCTGTAACTACATGAAACAAGAGGGGAACAAGCATCACTTTAATTTACAGCCCGTAGATTCATACTTACCCTGTAACTACATGAAACAAGAGGGGAACAAACACCACTTTAATTCACAGCCCGTAGATTCATACTTACCCTGTAACTACATGAAACAAGAGGGGGACAAACACCACTTTAATTTACAGGCCGTAGATTCATACTTACCCTGTAACTACATGAAACAAGAGGGGAACAAGCACCACTTTAATTTACAGTCCGTAGATTCATACTTACCCTGTAACTACATGAAACAAGAGGGGAACAAGCACCACTTTAATTTACAGTCCGTAGATTCATACTTACCCTGTAACTACATGAAACAAGAGGGGAACAAGCACCACTTTAATTTACAGTCCGTAGATTCATACTTACCCTGTAACTACATGAAACAAGAGGGGAACAAGCACCACTTTAATTTACAGTCCGTAGATTCATACTTACCCTGTAACTACATGAAACAAGACGGGATCAAGCACCACTTTAATTTACAGCCCGTAGATTCATACTTACCCTGTAACTACATGAAACAAGAGGGGAACAAACACCACTTTAATTTACAGCCTGTAGATTCATACTTACCCTGTAACTACATGAAACAAGAGGGGAACAAACACCACTTTAATTTACAGTCCGTAGATTCATACTTACCCTGTAACTACATGAAACAAGAGGGGAACAAGCACCACTTTAATTTACAGTCCGTAGATTCATACTTACCCTGTAACTACATGAAACAAGACGGGATCAAGCACCACTTTAATTTACAGCCCGTAGATTCATACTTACCCTGTAACTACATGAAACAAGAGGGGAACAAACACCACTTTAATTTACAGCCTGTAGATTCATACTTACCCTGTAACTACATGAAACAAGAGGGGAACAAACACCACTTTAATTTACAGCCCGTAGATTCATACTTACCCTGTAACTACATGAAACAAGAGGGGAACAAACACCACTTTAATTTACAGCCAGTAGATTCATACTTACCATGTAACTACATGAAACAAGAGGGGAACAAGCATCACTTTAATTTACAGCCCGTAGATTCATACTTACCCTGTAACTACATGAAACAAGAGGGGAACAAACACCACTTTAATTTACAGCCTGTAGATTCATACTTACCCTGTAACTACATGAAACAAGAGGGGAACAAACACCACTTTAATTTACAGCCCGTAGATTCATACTTACCCTGTAACTACATGAAACAAGAGGGGAACAAACACCACTTTAATTTACAGCCCGTAGATTCATACTTACCCTGTAACTACATGAAACAAGAGGGGAACAAGCATCACTTTAATTTACAGCCCGTAGATTCATACTTACCCTGTAACTACATGAAACAAGAGGGGAACAAACACCACTTTAATTTACAGCCCATAGATTCACACTTACCCTGTAACTACATGAAACAAGAGGGGAACAAGCGCCACTTTAATTTACAGCCCGTAGATTCATACTTACCCTGTAACTACATGAAACAAGAGGGGAACAAACACCACTTTAATTTACAGCCCATAGATTCACACTTACCCTGTAACTACATGGATAATTACCCCTTAATTAAAAAATACTTACAGTATAAATAATTTGTTAATTTTCCTGATAGTTACCCCTTTTATTCCCCAAATATTACATATTGTTCCCTTATAACTACACACACTTATGTTATAGTTACACTATAATTACCGAAAATACGCTGTAAATTCCCTTTACTTACACAGTACTTTCCGAGCTGTAATCTAAAGCATTACCAAATATTAGATAGTATTTCAATGAATTTGAGTTCATGAAAACCTCCAAATAAGCATTGCAAATTTAATCAATATCTCCCTATTCCTAATGCTTGAAAATGTCTTGTTTATTTTCTCTTGGGTTCCTGATTAGCAACAATTTCATGGATCCCAAGAGAGTTCCTTTAGAAAGAGGTTTGTGAGTCTCAATGCTGGTAATTGGTGAGAAAATTGGCCAATTTTGTCACTAATTGTCAAGAATTGGTTTTACATTTTAAGGTACAATGCAAAATCATAACCAGTGAGTAGTTAATGGCAATATATTTAATTAAATTAATATTTCTGTCAAATATTATACACATAGTTCATTGTGTATAATTTCCACATTTTATTTCTAAATAGATTTGAAATTTAATGTTTATGGACAAAACCTATAGGTATTTTTGGCAGTCCAGACAAATAATTAAAATATAAAGAAGAAATAAAAAACAATGGCTTTTTTCCTTTGAAGACAGTAAAATGACATGTCAACTACCTAAAAACAGACCTTGATTAATCTCTAACCTGCTAGACCCAGCACTTCTGCCGAACACACACTGATGTTCACACACCGAGAGCCCATTCAGAGACACCGACTGAAAAGGTCACTTCAATACAAACCCCAATAACAGTGAACATCACAGCTACAAAACGTTCAATCACAGAAGACTGGCCGCTCTCATGATGAAGTTTTCTCTGGGTCTGAAGCATATACTCTACAGCATGAACAACATCTGTTTGTACAGTAGATGCAATCCTCCCCTGACCTCATGTTTGGATTTTAATTGGTGTCAGTAATGGGCGTCCTGTGAAAAGAAGACTTCAGCGCTGAATGTGAGGATGACGGACGCCTTCATAATCGCACTCCTCTATGGAAACTCACATCTGAATGAAGAAAAGCTCCTCATTTAAATATAAAAAAGCCAAACCAGCACAGGCTACTGGCGTAAAATCTTTAATGTCAACATGAAATCAAACCCTTGTAACACATTCCTGCTCATATTGTTCACAACTCAACTGTGAACAATATTCCAAATGAAACAGATGCTTGTCTTGAGATTTGAATATTTTAACTAGAGCATTGGGTTATGAGAGTAGGATGCACACTTTAAGGTTGTTTAATACACGATCAGGCATAACATACCTTCCTAATATTGTGTTGGTCCCCCTTTTGCTGCCAAAACAGCCCTGACCCGTCGAGGCATGGACTCCACTAGACCCCTGAAGGTGTGCTGGGGTATCTGGCACCAAGATGTTAGCAGCCGATCCTTTAAGCCGATCCTTTAAGTCCTGTAAGTCCTGTAGTCCTGTAAGTCCTGTAAGTTGCGAGGTGGGGCCTCCATGGATCGGGAGGCCAAGTCAACACCTCAAACTCGTTGTTGTGCTCCTCAAACCATTCCTGAACCATTTTTGCTTTGTGGCAGGCATTATCCTGCTGAAAGAGCCACAGCCACCAGGGAATACCGTTTCCATGAAAGGCTGTACATGGTCTGCAACAATGCTTAGGTAGGTGGTACGTGTCAAAGTAACATCCACATGGATGGCAGTACCCAAGGTTTCCCAGCAGAACATTGCCCAAAGCATCACACTGCCTCCGCCGGCTTGCCTTCTTCCCATAGTGCATCCTGGTGCCATGTGTTCCCCAGGTAAGCCACGCACACGCACCCGGCCGTCCACGTGATGTAAAAGAACACGTGATTCCTCAGACCAGGCCACCTTCTTCCATTTCTCCGTGGTCCAGTTCTGATACTCACGTGCCACTGTTGGTGCTTTCGGCGGTGGACAGGGGTCAGCATGGGCACCCTGACTGGTCTCCTTACGCTTGCCCATTTTTCCTGCTTCTAACACATCAACTTTGAGGACAAAATGTTCACTTGCTGCCTAATATATCCCACCCACTAACAGGAGCCGTGATGAAGAGATCATCAGTGTTATTCACCTGTCATGCCTGATCGGTATATACAGTATAAGTTCAGTTATTAGTTGAATTCTCTGACATGTTGCCGAATCACAATGAATTTAAACCGGTAAAGTGGGCCGTTTAAGCTTGATTATACTGTGCTCAGCAGGTTTACACTTTCAGAGCATAGCAAGGGTCTTTAATTATAGGGACTATTTCTTTATATGATAAAATAGTTTTGTCTGATGCAATATGACACTGGTGGGTATGGCCATACATTTCATTTCCACCTTATAAGGTTGCTCACTAAAGCACTGATATAAAGCATATCTGTCAAAGAATGGAAATGGAAATTGAATTGAAATGTAAATAAATATTATTGCGGCAGTTCCTGTGTTGTTTGTTTATTACAGTTAACAAGAAATAAAATGCAAATTATTAAATGTTTTAAAATGTTAGTTTTCTTGTAAGGTGTTTAAATATTGCTGGCCCACTTTGACTGAATGTGTTAGATAAAGTGGACCAGTAGGATTCAGGTAAAGTGGGTCACCTTTAACCTTCAGTAATCATACTCAAATTCATTAAATAAATTACATGCACTGGTTATGTTATAGTTGATATGTATAATTTACTTTTTAGAAAACAGAAATGAATGTGCAGTCAGGAAATTCAAGTCAGAGATGGAAGAAAGGAAAGAGAGACAATCTGTGAGTGAAGAAAGGATGAGAGGAGCAAAGCGTTAAAATATGGACACAATTAAAGTTCATTTAAAGTGTTTAGAGAAATATAGATAGGAAAGTTTTACCAGTTACATTTTATATGTCCCTTTTATTCAATTTTTTGTTATTTGGTAAAACTTTACTTAAAGCCTTTATGCATAAAGGTATTCATAAGGCATTATATCTTTTCATAACTAATTGTAACCAAAGTTAAAATGCATTATAATATTTGCAGATACTTTGTTACATCTGAGATTGCTTTATACTTTCTAAAGGTGTGTTCAATATATTTTGGGATCTTGCAACACATGAATTGAGTGAGCTGATGGTTTTTGAATTTGTTAAAAAAAATAGTTGAATACATTTGTTTGATAATGTATGTAACTGTAACGTACTGCTCTGAGAGACACAGGTAGAGGATCCAAACGCAGCTTTAATGAGGGACAATCCAGACACGTATTCCAAAATACAGGCAAAGGGTCAAAAACAGGTAGGCAGTCCAAACAAACACAACACACAAGGCTGGGAACAAGGCAAACGGGTAATCCAAACAACCAAGAGACAAGAACCAGGGAAAATCACTCAGAAATGCAGTGTAACACATACAAAAGCTTGCAATGAATGACAGGGTGAACAGGCTAGATATAGGCAGAGGTAACGAGGTAAATGAGACACAGGTGTAAACAGTGAGTGCTGATGAGTCCGGGCAAAGGATTATGGGTGATGTAGTTTATGATGGAATGACAATCCGGGTTGAAGTGCCCTCTGGTGGTGATCAGGGGCACTCACACTGGTGAATCGTTACAGTAACCATGTGTTTTTATAATTTCTAATTAAGATTCAGGATAATTTTTTGTTAAATCAGGGATGGCCCACTTTACCTGAATTCACCCTATATAGTGGTTTCAGTCATTTACCTTGCAATGTGTAAATGCACATTATTTCTGAAGTACACTAGAAAACACTGTAAAATCTTGCAATCAAATTAAAAATGGCACATTACCACGAGACATGTGAGATCCTATGACATTTGATGTAATTTCCTCAACGCATATAGATTTCGGCTGCTTGATCTGAGAACTAAAGCCGTGGCAAGATTTCCTGTGAATACCTTCAGAATACTTCAGATATACAGTACCAGTCAAATGTTTGGAAACATTACGATTTTTACTTTTTTTTTTAAAGAGTCTCTTCTGCTCATTAATCTGATCATAAATACAGTAAAGCAGTGAAATATGACTCCAGTGTGAATCAGCTGTTCTCTATGTGAATATATAGTAAAGTGTCATTTATTCCTGTGATCAAAGCATCATTACTCCAGTCTCAGTGTCACATGATCCTTCAGAAATCATTCTGATATGATGATCAAGAAACATTTATGATTATTATCAATGTTGAAAGCAGTTGTGTAAAACATTTTTTTTAAAGGATTTTTTGGTGAATAGAAAGATCAGAAGAACAGTGTTTATCTGAAATAGCACAAATAACATTGTACTACTGTTCAAAAGAACTTAAAGAAATTAATACATTTAATCAGCAAGGATGCATTAAACTGATCAAAAGTGACAGTATAGACATTTATAATGTTGCAAAAGCTTTAAGTAATATATATATAAAGAATAATACTTGTATTAATCAAGGACACATTAAATTGATCAAAAGAGACAGATGTTTATAATGTTACAAAATATGCTGTGAAATGCTGTTCTTTTTACCTTTCTATTCATCAAAGAATCCTGAGAAATAAAATGTATCATGTTTTTCAACATTGATCAAAATAAAAACCATTATTAATAACTGAGCAACAAAAATAATTGAGCTCAAATCCTCATATGAGAATGATGTGTGAAGGATCATGTGACACTGAGACTGGAGTAATGATGCTTTGATCACAGGAATAAATCACACTTTACTATATATTCACATTGAGAACAGCTGATTCACACTGGAGTCATATTTCACTGCTTTACTGTAGTTATGATCAGCCTTGGTGAGCAAAACATTTAAAAAACATAAAAAAAATTGTATTGGGAATTTATATAGCCTACTCCTTTTTTTTTAAGGTGCTTTATAATGATGATTTATTATTATTATTATTAGAGATTGACAGGAACGGTCCTCATTCAATTTAATCAGAGAATAATGACCAAAGATAACCAAAAAAAAGGACTGTTGTTTACATTTACAATCAAATATAGGCCTATAGGCTACAATATGAGCGATTTCGACATCTTTAAAACTCAAATAAACACTTTTGTACGGTGAAATGTGCTTTAACACAAATACGAGCTGTCTAAATGATTTTGTGTTTGTATTCTTTATGGATACCCGAGCCTGGTGAACTGGCCCGAGTCGGATCTCGGATGGAGGAATTCTCCAGGGTGCTGAAAGTACAGCACTTCATCCACACTACCGAGGGAGGAGAGAGGCGATCAGCCACACCCGCTTCTGCTTATTGGGCATCTTTCCGTGGAACGTCACATGCAAAACAGCCACACGTTTATGCCGATGAATTATAGATTAAAGGGGGGCTGAACATGCAGATGCGGTCCCACACACACACACACACACTCATGCACCGATGACTGAGGAGAGAGATGCGTCCTGACGAGCCGTGCTGAAGCGATCTCCGTTTGACAGCGTTCACTCACAGACAGAAGAGCAAACACACACACACACACACGATGCGTGGATTCCTCCGAGATGGGACAGCGCTGGCTCTCGTGCTCAATGCTTTGGTGCTCATCGCTGCAGCAGACGAGGAGCTCATCTTCACCAATCATTATCTGGTCCAGCTGCACGAGGGGGCGACTGAAGATGCTCAGCAACTTGCCCTGGAGCATGGCTTCGGGAGTGCAAGGAAGGCAAGTGACTGTCAGGCTGATGCATGCATGTTTGCATCAGGCACAAAGGCAGGTTTTTATAATTATGCAATAATATAGAAGCATATGCACCAGTCGTGTACATCCGAGTACATGGTGTTCTTGTTTGCAACTGGAATGAAGTGATATTCATTCTGCAGAATGTAGACTCAGAAGTTGACAGGTACATCAGTTCACAAAGTCATGCTTTTAATGGTCATATGGAGTTAATTTTCCTTCAGAAATCCAAAAGGAACGTGTACAGGATTCCAACTGGAACTGCCAATCCTAAAGGGATAAAAGAAGAATACTTGAAATAAAAATGTGCAAATAATAAAACCTGAAAACAGGATTTTATTTAATTCTTGGAGGGCATATTTAGATACCAATTATGCTTCATATTGCTTTGATATTTTTGCTATACAATGATGCAGGTGATTGTGAAAACATTACGCAACTGAATCACATCATTTCTTGTTTGCTGTAAAAGAGAAATATTCACATAAAAACAAAACATTAACCCAGCAAATCTGCTGAAAATAGCACGTCTTGTCGATTTGATTATGCTAATGTTATCCTTTTAACGTGTAACACTTTACTTAAAGATTTTATGTATAATGCATTGTATTCGTAATGTATGTTATAATGCATTCACAGATCTGAAACCGGTTGTGTTTTAATGCATAATACTTTCTATAATGTATTATAACTGTGGTTACATTATACAATGCGTAAGTAATGCATTAAAAATAGTTTTATAATACATTGTACTATAAAGGCTTTATACTGTATAATGTTGTGACTGAGAATGAACATAAACACTTTGTCTTTCATCCGACATCCCAATGTTTATTTATTCCGTTTCCATAAAGAGCCATTTATCATAGAACAGAGGACTTGATTAGCTTGACAAATCAGCCTTGTCAAATGTCCAAACATCGCTGGTGTGGAACAGAGCTTCACGTGTGGCCATGCATCGGAATAACACCTTTCAACTTATTATCATTCGTATGGCTTATTGAGAAAGAGAGAGAGAGAGATTTAATCCTTCTAATTCATGCACTCTTTGTCTGAACCAATGAATGATGCAATTCACTGCTTACTCTGCACACTGATAAACAATTCTGGGATGAAGCCTCTATTAGTGTTACTGGAGTGACTTTATTTTGCTTTAATTTCTTGATCAGAATTGCCCAATCACAGCTTGCCTTGTAAGACGCTTGAAGGGATAAATGAAAATGACCCCATGATTTACTCTCCCTCAAGTCATCCTAGGTGTGTATGACATTCCTCTTTCAGACGAATACATTCAGAGTTATATTAATAAATGTCCTGGCTCTTCCCAGCTTTATAATGGCAGTGAATGGGGGGTGAGATCTTGAAGCCTCAAAAAGCGCATCCCTCCATCATAAAAGTAATCCATACAGCTCCAGGGGGTTAATAAAGAAAAATATCCATATTTATAACTTTATAAACTATTATCACTGGCTTCTGGTAACGGGCGTACGCATTATTAACCCCTGGAGCCGTATGGATTACTTTTATGATGGAGGGATGCACTTTTTTGGGCTTTAAAATCTCACCCCCCATTCACTGCCATTAAAAAGCTGGGAAGAGCCAGGATATTTTTTAATATAACTCTATAACTAATTGTGTTCGGCTGAAAGAAGAAAGTCATATAAGGATGACTTGAGGGAGAGTAAATTATGGGATAATTTTCATTTTGGGGTGAACTATCCCTTTAAGAACAAGATTCAAATGAGCAATGACAGCCTGTGAAAAGATATTGTGGGAAGGGGAATATAAATGATGGTGTAATATACAACAAGATAGCTGAGTTAAAATTAAAAATTAAAAAACAGCTGCCAAATATAGTTTAGATGTAGTGTTTCAGAGCCCTTTATTTGGAAGAATGCGACTGGATTTGATTTGTAGCAGACTGACATTTTAATATCCTGCAATCAAACTGTATGAGTTCTTAATATTTCAGGTTAAGTGCAATGAACATGCTTTTGTAGTGCAACTCAATCTTGGAGTTCATGAAAAATAATGCCACATATTTCCCCAATGCTCTCTTATTAGGATTTACAGTGAATATTTATTAGATAGTGTCACTAAGACCAAGTTTTGTAGATCGATGTAAGCGGTTTATAATATACAGTACACATCATATGATCATTTCTGTGGGGTGCATTAGTGGCATTAATTCTGACCCATAAACATCTTGCTTTAAATGCAAATATTGCATGCACAAACAAGCATCATTTCTAGGCAAATTTCAACATTTTAATGCTGATGAGTGTCAGTTTATGAATTCACATGAACAACACAGCGGGGTAAAATATTGACACTCTGTAATTTGACCTTTGAAAACAGAACATTATCATTACATTAAACCAGTCCTCCTCAAGTGCATCTACTAGGTTTGCTTTATTCCACACTTCAAACTCTTCTAACAGACGCATGTTTCATTTCAGCTTCCTTTCGCTGAGGGGCTGTTTCACTTCTACCCACGGGAAATCCCGAAAACTCGGAGGAAACGCAGCCTTCACCACCTCCACCGCCTGGCGAAAGATCACCGGGTAAGACCAGAATCTCACAGTGTGTTTGTTCCCATAGAAACTAGCCCAGTCATTGGAAAACAATAGCTAATCTGATGCCAGATCCATTGTTTGTGTGAGTTAAAGGCTAACATGTCAATCAAGTTTTTGGCTTGATGTTGGAGTGCTATTTTAATTGACATTATGCAGTTTGAATGAGGTTATGTCATTATTTATGAAAATGCTTCGTTACGATCCTGAATGCTGATTGGTCAATGTGCTCTAGTTGTGCTAAAATACACAATATAGTCACAGCTCTGACTGAAAACACTTGAAAACACGGTGCAGAACCCACTGAGGCCAACTGTTAACATTAGTTAGTTAACTGACTCAATTTTGTGTCAAGGTCATGCTGCGCTGTGTGTCATGCCAATATCAGTACATATATCACATGTAGCACGGCCTCTCAATGTACAGCTTTAGAAATACATAATCTATGTTTTCATGTCAGCATAAGATGAACTGAACTTTAAAAAGTTGATCAAAGCTGATTGATTTGGGACATAAAGTCAAGCCCAGCATATGCCAGTTTAGACATGTTTGTTTTGTTTTTATACTAAACATCCAATAAGTACCAGTTATTTCACAGAGTCAAAACAGTGAAACATACAGCTGTGCCGGTAGCATTTAAACAGTTTTATTTGAACAGACTGCACTTTCTGTTTAGAACTGAAACTATTATTATTTACAAAAATAATTTTGCTCTAAATGAAGCATAGATGGATTTAAAAGACAGAAAATGTGAAGATTTCAATCTGTAAGATTTAAGCGTAAAATCCTGAGAGGCGGTACGGCACCAGTTTGCACTCGCATGAGAGGATCTGTTCAGTTTCTGCACTTTTAATAACCAAACAGCTATTAATGTTCAATTGTGGATTTCAATCGGGCTTGAAGAGTTGAATTATTTATTAGTCTGTTCATCAGGGCTGAACCTCTCAAAAGCATCGCTCCGGCTGGAGTGTGTTAACTCATCCGCTGGCATAAAATGGTTCCGAAACCCTCAACATCAACATATTGAGGAGCTGCACTCATCGTTTGCAAAGATCTTCAAAACATGAAGATGCATTAAATGGGAACTATTATGCATCTTTTTACAAGATGCAAAATAAGTCTCTGATGTTCCTAGTGTGTATGTGAAGTTCTAGCTCAGAATACCCCTCATGTTTTATAGCATGTTAAAATTGGCACTTGTTGGGGGTGAGCAAAAACGCAGCGTTTTTGTGTGTGTTCCTTTAAATGCAAATTAGCTGCTGCTCCCCGCCCCCTTTCCAAAAGAGGACAGAGCTTCAAAAGCTCATGCTCCGGTATACCGGCAACAACAAAACAGGACAATCTCACGCACTAAAATGTCTGAAACTGTCAGTAGCGGTGTTCTGACTGTACTGTGCTTTTAATAATTACGCAGACGGTGAGTTTCTTACTCAGGGCTGTGTCTACATGAATAGTGCAGATCGTCACCGGCCATGGGCGGGGCTTCTCCCTACGATGATGTCATTGTAGGGGAGAATCTGAACCAGTGCGTTTGAAGAGATTGCTTTTGATTTATGGGAATTATAAACAAATGAGTGAGTGGATTTTTACCCTTATAGTCTGGTTGTTCTCACACACATTGGGTGTTCAAACACCTTATGAAAGTGAATTCTGCATAATAGGTCTCCTTTAAATTAAGTCATTGCTGGTGAAAGCTTCTCTAGACATCAGGCAACCAAACTGATTTCAACTTGATTCAAGTAAACGTAGTAATAATCTGAATGTAATTCCTGCCTAATCTGGCGTATTTCATCTCAAATAAGAAGTAATGTATGCTGGGACTTTTAGGAATTGTGGATAAAATCAAGCACCGCCTCCAACCGTCTGGCTAACGCCCACTCTTCACCATCCAATCATGGTGATGAATAAAACCAAGTCCGCATTTTTTCCTCATTGATTATCTTGTTCTGAAATACATCACATTATGGAAGTGAAATAAGAACAGTGGGTACTTATTTTGAATAAGAAATTACTTATGAGTATGAATGTAATCTGGATGTACTACATTCACCATGTTGCCCTTATCACATGATCTACCAGCATCAGTTGCGTCGCTTCACTGCCTTTTACAAATCCTCTCCCGTGGCCTCATGGGATAGTAAAGGGTCCATCGTATGCACACTTGAGAATCTCACAGGAAGTCGTAGGTCATCCGGGCAATTTTTGTCTACTCCTTTATGAGTATTGTGAATTCTGTCATATTACTTTTGTCACATACTGTTTTTCACCTACTATATAGCAGGGAATTGTGTGATCTTGGATGCAGCCAGTGTTTTATGTCTAATTTAATCCACCAATGCCCCTATTAAAACAAGCTCACTAATCACCAATGCCTCTATTTTTCTGTGCCTGTTTCCTTCTATCGCATGGATGATATCTCTGAAAACTTCCCCAGTTAGAGTTCTGATTCAATTAGAGTCCGTTCCATCGACCAGGGTAATAAATTCAGAAATGACCGTCCCATCACATTCCATCCATTCATCATCTTGACAAATGACACACGTCTCATTAACAGACTGTGATGTGCTTTAGCTCAGCGGGTCTCTACCAGTGGCCACAACCTGGAAATGGACAGCAGGGGAAAAAACTAACGCAAACAATACAAATACAACTAATAAAATCATGCTATTACTTTAAAAAAAGGCTTATCAAATTTTACCAAAGAGAAAAATAATGCTTGCAACATTTTTTGTTGTTGACATCAAAGGTTTTGTGTCCAGTCAAATTCTACTGTATTTTGGTGAAAATGATCTGTCAGAATTTAGCTAAATACACTGTAAAAAATGGAATGCAATTGTTATCTTAATGAACTATTACCTGAATTAATGCAATGCATAAAAATAGGGATTTTGGTATTAATCAGTGTATGTAGGTGTATTCAGTGATTTTAAATGATAGTTCTGCCTTTCTGAGTGTAGACAGACATCCGTATAGCTGTAAACAAAACTACACAAAGTAAAGGAAAATATGACCCAGACTACATTAAATACAGGTTTATTGCAATGAGAATAAAGGTTTGTTCCAACCACAGCGTGTTTTGGGATGCAATTTGCATGAAACCATTGAAATTCAAGAGACATTCAGAAACCCAAATGTACAGCCTTGTTGCATTGATTTTGTATATTGTTGGGCCTATGCAGTTTGATCTCATGGACATTTTTGTTTAAGTGGCGACCCAACATTGTTCAAAACTAATATCCTGGAGCAAAAGCATCACAGTTTGTGATGGATTCACCTCAACTTTAGGCGCTTTAGATGCTCATTCATATTGAAGCAAAGAGTCTTCAAGGCAAAGGCCCTTCAGAATCGATGCAGCAGAATGAAGGGGAGGTTTCTCCATCGCCACAATCATTTTCAGCTCAAGTGTTGTGACAGAGCGCTGTGTATTGATCTGTTTCCTGTGTTTTGTGCTCTGCTCATTCACACTCTCCTCTCAGGTTGTTTACACTGAGGCACTGGTAATATTTGCTTTGCTCTTCATTTGGACTGTCTCTCCATTTCCGTCCTGTTCAGATGTTGCATAACACTGTTCTTCGTTATTCTGCTGAACGTCAACACACCATTTTACTTCGGTAATCGGACATATTTCCAAAGCAAGTTACATTTAAAAAAAGGATTACAAAGATGACATAAAGGTTCTTTATTGGCATTTGTGGTTCTATGAAGAACCTTAAACATCTGTGGAGCCTTTTCATTGCACAAAAAGTGGAAAAGGGTTCTTGGGTTTACTTTATGGATTGTTAAGAGTGTAGTGAACAGTGCACAATAAGACCAGGAACGTGTGCTAACGAAGTTCAATTTAAAAAATTTTCTTCTATCTCATCTAAAAGTAAACCAATGGTACTGTAGCTCTTAGTATTGCTCTGGGTTTTGGGTTTTAATTAAACAATGCTAGTGGAGCATTTATTACACACTTCACCTTTAAAGACACGTTTAAATAAGAAGGTGTTCTTTAGAACTTTATGGACACAATTACGAAGGATATTTATGCAAAGACCCACTAATTTTTGCTACCTCTGAAACTGTATTTTCTTTCTTTGATTTCTCTCTTGGATTAATCATTTCAATTTGTATTTTTCTCATTTGAAAGTCTCTTCGGATAAAGCAGTCTTCCAAGTGAACAAATGCATTACAATATAATTGCATATGAAGATCTGGCTGCAAAGGGAAAGGAAAGTGTTCAGGGTGATGCACATATGAAGCGTACGGTGCCATTTTGAGAAGCAGCAACATCTGAGTCACGAGTATGTCAGATGCGAGGAGATAAGACAGGCTGTTCTGCGCGCAGTCCCACAGGAAACACCACGTACACAGAACAGAGATGCATGAGAGAGAAGCAGACAGGGTTAAGAACATATGCCTGAATGTGTCACCGGCATTATGTTCCCTTAATCAGGAAACATAATAAATCCAGGGTAAAATCATTCTAATGTTTTTTAAGGATCACAAATGGTGTAACACAATGCAACTGATTGCGAAAATAGTAAATGAAAGGTAATGTGTCCTTCAAAATTGTTCTGCAAATTGCGTGAATTTTTACAATAGACCGAACCGACCCATAAACCCCATGAAGCCAATTTAATCCTTGTACCTGTCACTTTCCCATCTTTCAGCTCAAATCCGTGAAACTCAATTATCATGTCCTTGAATCTAGTTCCTGGTAGAGCTAGATTATACTGTCATCTTTTGCAGAAAGAAGAACATGAATAGAATACAGATTTGTACTGTGACTAAAATCCCGAATCACATGAGTATTTTTTTATAACAGTAATATCATGATATACATTTCTCCTGGAAATTTTAATGTACATTTAATAATGTGGTACTAGCAATTTGTGGATAAACCAGTGATTTAAATATTTTACAAATGAAAGGTTCTTCATCATTTTAACTTTTTATTTAGAACTTGATGGATGCATATTCGATTGCTAAGATTTTTCATAACAAATTGAGTTAAAAACAAAAGATTCAAAACAGTGAAACGAATTATAACGATAATTATATCAATAATTCAGACAATACATTCTGACTGACTTTTGACAGCTGAAGCAGTGTCTTTATTTTACAAACTCAAAATAAAACAGGTTCTCAGGAAACTTGGATATCAAAAACATGAACAGATCACAAACTTAATGCGAAGAAGATCGAACAAAGACTAACAGAAAACAGGCTCAGTATATACTAACACAAACCAATGAACGAAATGAGTGACAGGTGCAGTGCATTAAACAATCAATGAATAACCATGGAAACAGTGGAATAGTGCAAAATCAACTAAGAATACAACTCAAACAAAACTCAAATTCAGACAAAACATGACATTATCCCCCCTTTAAAGAGGTGCATCCAGGCGCCTTAAACATATTCCAACAGAGGAGGGTGGGAGGGGGCATAGGAGGAGGACAAGGAGCAGGGAGAACGGATCACTAATGACAAGGAAGGAGTCAGGGAGGAGATGACGGCGGGAGGAGGAGTGACCCCTAACAGAGCCATCAGGAAGCAGGAACTGATGGAGGGAGGAGCCATAGTGTAGCCAGGAGCCTGACTGACTGAGGTGATGTCGGGGGCGCGGTGGAGATCCCTGTGGAGCCGAAGTGATGAAGATCCAGGGAAACGGTGCTAAACTTGAGGGCCGAGGTGGAACCACAGGCTCACAGAACCAAGATGGAGACGAGGACTCTGAAGACTGAGGAAGAGCCAGAGTGAATGAGGACAACAGTGGAGTCGGAGAGAAGAAAGAGCACAGTGGAGTGGGGTGGAGGGTTGAGGCATAGCCGGAAGAACGGAAGTCCATGGCACAACCAGGGTGATGACGAGGGAGCACTGCAGAGCTTGAAGGTTGACGGGCCACGGTGGTGCAGAGGGAGCATGAAGCCAAGGTGTTGCCAATGGGTCAACAGGGCGAGGTGGAGTCCGGGGCTTGAAGCCTTGAGGTGGAACCAGGGGATCGACACTAGCAAACTGGAAGCCCAAGGCGGAGCTGCAAGGTGTAGCCAACAAAGAAGGAGCGAAAGGGCTCAAGGGAGCCAGCGGAGACAGGGCCTGTGTTTTCTGTGGTTATGATGATGAAGTAGCCGTTGATCTTCTTCTGCAGAGGCGGTCTTTCACCAACTATTATAGGCTCATTCCACAACGAGTCGTTCTCTGGGCTTGGTTACAATAAAAACAATGTCAGATCAAGGTCAGGGGACCCTGAAACCAGCCTTATACAGGGCTTTCTTAGAACTGGTCCATAGTTACCCACAGAAGAGTTACCCAGAAGCCGTCCCATACGGACCCGGACCTACAGCCAAAACAGAAGGTTAAAACCTGACCAGCTTTTGTAGTCTTTACGGTAGTGGTAGTGGAACCGCACAGACCAATTGCATGTGAGTTAAGCCATCCCACGTGATACCCCTCAGCCAATCAAGCCTGTGTTTTCAAGGCGGTAAACTATAAACATTGCGACTACAGTGCAGACAGATGAGACATGAAAAGATGGTAGAAAGAAAAATAAAGATAGCGATACATGTAGAAAACAATGGGAGAGAAATAGACGACTGAGAGAGGGAAAAGAAAGAGATACAGACGAGAGCGCCGGAGAAAGTTGAGAAAAAGACGTGAGAGACGGAGAAAGGGAGAGAAACAGGCGAGTGAGACGGAGTGAGGAAGAGATACAGACGAGAGCACCGGAGAAAGAGAGATACAGACGACTGTGCGGGAGAAAGAGAGATACAGACGACTGTGCTGGAGAAAGAGAGGTACAGACGACTGTGCGGGAGAAAGAGAGATACAGACGACTGTGCGGGAGAAAGAGAGATACAGACGAGAGCGCCGGAGAAAGAGAGATACAGACAAGAGCGCCGGAAAAAGAGAGATACAGACGACTGTGCGGGAGAAAGAGAGATACAGACGACTGTGCGGGAGAAAGAGAGATACAGACGACTGTGCGGGAGAAAGAAAGATACAGACGAGAGCGCCAGAGAAAGAGAGATACAGACGACTGTGCTGGAGAAAGAGAGATACAGACGACTGTGCGGGAGAAAGAGAGATACAGACGACTGTGCGGGAGAAAGAGAGATACAGACGAGAGCGCCGGAGAAAGAGAGATACAGACGAGAGCGCCGGAAAAAGAGAGATACAGACGACTGTGCGGGAGAAAGAGAGATACAGACGACTGTGCTGGAGAAAGAGAGATACAGACGACTGTGCTGGAGAAAGAGAGATACAGACGACTGTGCGGGAGAAAGAGAGATACAGACGAGAGCGCCGGAGAAAGAGAGATACAGACGAAAGCGGCGGAAAAAGAGAGATACAGACGACTGTGCTGGAGAAAGAGAGATACAGATGACTGTGCGGGAGAAAGAGAGATACAGACAAGAGCGCCGGAAAAAGAGAGATACAGACGCTTGTGCGGGAGAAAGAGAGATACAGACGACTGTGCTGGAGAAAGAGAGATACAGACGACTGTGCTGGAGAAAGAGAGATACAGACGACTGTGCTGAAGAAAGAGAGATACAGACGACTGTGCTGAAGAAAGAGAGATACAGACGACTGTGCGGGAGAAAGAGAGATACAGACGAGAGCACCGGAGAAAGAGAGATACAGACGACTGTGCTGGAGAAAGAGAGATACAGACGACTGTGCGGGAGAAAGAGAGATACAGACGACTGTGCGGGAGAAAGAGAGATACAGACAACTGTGCGGGAGAAAGAGAGATACAGACGACTGTGCGGGAGAAAGAGAGATACAGACGACTGTGCGGGAGAAAGAGAGATACAGACGACTGTGCTGGAGAAAGAGATACAGACGAGTGTGCTGGAGAAAGAGAGATACAGACGACTGTGCTGAAGAAAGAGAGATACAGACGACTGTGTGGGAGAAAGAGAGATACAGACGAGAGCACCGGAGAAAGAGAGATACAGACGACTGTGCGGGAGAAAGAGAGATACAGACGACTGTGCGGGAGAAAGAGAGATACAGATGACTGTGCGGGAGAAAGAGAGATACAGACGACTGTGCTGGAGAAAGAGAGATGCAGACGAGAGCGCCGGAGAAAGAGAGATACAGACGACTGTGTGGGAGAAAGAGAGATACAGACGACTGTGCTGAAAAAAGAGAGATACAGACGACTGTGTGGGAGAAAGAGAGATACAGACGACTGTGCTGGAGAAAGAGAGATGCAGACGAGAGCGCCGGAGAAAGAGAGATACAGACGACTGTGTGGGAGAAAGAGAGATACAGACGAGAGCACCGGAGAAAGAGAGATACAGACGACTGTGCTGAAAAAAGAGAGATACAGACGACTGTGTGGGAGAAAGAGAGATACAGACGACTGTGCGGGAGAAAGAGAGATACAGATGACTGTGCGGGAGAAAGAGAGATACAGACGAGAGCGCCGGAGAAAGAGAGATACAGATGACTGCGGGAGAAAGAGAGATACAGACGACTGTGCGGGAGAAAGAGAGATACAGACGAGAGCGCCGGAGAAAGAGAGATACAGACGACTGTGCGGGAGAAAGAGAGATACAGACGACTGTGCGGGAGAAAGAGAGATACAGACGACTGTGTGGGAGAAAGAGAGATACAGACGACTGTGTGGGAGAAAGAGAGATACAGACGACTGTGTGGGAGAAAGAGAGATACAGACGACTGTGTGGGAGAAAGAGAGATACAGACGACTGTGCGGGAGAAAGAGAGATACAGACGACTGTGCTGGAGAAAGAGAGATACAGACGACTGTGCGGGAGAAAGAGAGATACAGACGACTGTGTGGGAGAAAGAGAGATACAGACGACTGTGTGGGAGAAAGAGAGATACAGACGACTGTGTGGGAGAAAGAGAGATACAGACGACTGTGCGGGAGAAAGAGAGATACAGACGACTGTGCTGGAGAAAGAGAGATACAGACGACTGTGTGGGAGAAAGAGAGATACAGACGACTGTGCGGGAGAAAGAGAGATACAGACGACTGTGCTGGAGAAAGAGAGATACAGACGACTGTGCGGGAGAAAGAGAGATACAGACGACTGTGCGGGAGAAAGAGAGATACAGACGACTGTGCGGGAGAAAGTTGAGAAAAAGACGAGTGAGATGGAGAAATTGAGAGAAAAGTAGTCCTATACATCTTGACCATGTTTGGCTCAACATACAACTGTGAGGCAGCTTTCTCTACAATGAACATAATCAAAACTAAATATCGTTCCAGTGTTTATGAGAATGGCCCTGACTCCATTCAAGCCCAGGTTTAAAATTCTGGCAAGCCAAGCTAGAGCTCAATTCTCTCACTGAGGAAAACGTGGGGGAGTGGGATATAAGAGGGAAAGAAAGTGATACTCTAAAACTGTTCAATTGTTAAGATTTATTATCTGTAAAATTGGTTGAGATTGGTTGAGAAAATTGGAAAGGGGAAATTCAAGCTGTTCCCCTCTTTGCTTTATTTTTCTGAAGTTAAGCACTTTATTTGAACATACACAATTTTCAACTTGTATTTATTTAATGAGAGAACGTTATACATATCTACAGTCATACATATGTTCAGTTCTATGTTACGTAACAATAAATATTGTCAAAAAGTTTTTGAATTGTACTGAATTCATTTGATTTGACAGTCAGGTATTGATTACATGCAGATGTTGATACAACTACTAGGCTACTTAAATATATATCACACTAACTAGTTAGGCATTATGATCTTCCGGACCTTTGCTTCAAGGCATTTTCTCTAACTGGACCTCTTTAAATTTTAGTTGAATACCCCTGTCGTAGTGGATGAGATGGAGCAGGTCTAAGAAGTCCTGTGTGTTCCTTGAGGGAATGATCCCCCTGGGAGAGGAGGAGGATCCGTACTGCCGTTAGGTCCGTTTTCAGTGTTTAGTCTTTCTGTCACAGTCAGTTGACGCAGATATAAAATAAAGCTTGATCTAATTGTGGCAGTGTACTTATTTTAAAGGCTCTCAGGAAACTCGGATATCAAAAACATGAACACCAGATTTGCTAAACTGGGCAAATTAGCGTGAGAGTGCAATTCCAAAAAAGCGCCAATGGGAGAGGAAAGTTCAGTGGGTGATCTACTGACAACGCGCAAACTAAAGATCACAGATGCAGCCGGATCATTTCCATAATGACCAAAGCAATCTACCAAGAGCAGCGCAAATTAGCATCTGGTTTTTTTTGGGAGGTAAATAATGTGCAAACACCAGTAAATTGATGAGTGCAAACCTTAGTAAATCACCTCGCATGATTAATGTAAATACTCTCCTCCCATAAATACTGCGTCTGAAAGGGAAACTCCTACAAATGCATATGCAATAAGCTCAGCAGCTAAAATAACTTTCAGCTGCGTGTCTTTAGTAAATCCTTTTTTAACGGCCAAAGAGGGTTTGCGCTGGCGTAAATCTAGCCCTTAATGCAATGAAGTCCGAACAAAAACTAACAGAAAACAGGCCCAATATATACTAACACAAACCAATGAACGAAACGAGTGACAGGTGCGGTGCATTAAACAATCAATGAATAACCATGGAAACTAAACACTAACACAGGCAACACAACAGGAAATCAAACAAAACCCAAACTCAGCACATCAGTTGAATTTGAATTCTTTATAAAAAGTTACTTGATAAGGCCACTAAATTAAAATGTCTTCTACATTTCTACTTTTACTTGTCATATCGACAAGTCTGTATTGTTTTTTGTAGTCTGCATTAGTACTTTTAATCATCTCTTTTAAGCTATTACAGACATTAAGCACAATCTTGTCATATTTATCTATAATGCATTAGAAATAAGTTTATATTGTTCATACTTGTACTACCACATGGTTCTGTATCTGTCCAAATGGGAAGATTCACAGTTTTTCTGAATACTGTGCTGGACTCTTTTGCCCAATATGCTTTGTGGCCCTTTGTGGTTTTGCACCAAAACACCAAATACGGGTGATATGTTGTCTGAATTATTTATTAGAATGACTCTGAATGGGAGTTGCATGTGTTGATTTACTGGCACAGTGGATCAATAGGGTCAAGGAGCTCTGACCTCTCATGGGTCTCAAACAACACCACTGAGAGTTATTCATACCCTTGCAGACAGCTTTGTGGTTTTCATTGTTAGCGTTTTTGTCTTGGTAATGAAATTTAATGGATGTGAATGTGCAAAGTAACAATTTGCCGCATATTGTGCTGAATTACGAGTTTTGTTCCAACATGAATGTGAACAGATGTGCAAGAAATGTTACTACATAACGTGCCCTTAATATTTTCCTTAAAAACATTATTTTATTATGCATTAGTTATTAGTACAAGTAAATAAAAATATGTTTCATCCTTTTGCTTGAAGATGTAGTTTGTAAAATAAGTTGCTGTGCAGTGATATACACAATTACAAGGTGTTTTTAGCACAACTTTTTCCAATCAGACTGCAGAACCAGAACTATAAGTTTCATAACAGACTCTCATATAAGGTCGGGAATCCCAGCGGCCCAATGAGCATTAAAATGTGTCTTTACACTTGGCGATACAACCACGATCAAAATGTAAATACGCAAGCAAAATGGCCGTGAAAATGAAAAATGCTGATTTGATGCTAGTATCTGTGTTGTCTGGAGGGCCGGTTTGAGCCGCCATCAAAGCGCTCTTTGAAACAGAGTGCAGACTTTGATCTGTTTTGTCTTTATTTCGGGAGCGAGTGCTCATGTAAATGTGAGAGTGTACTTGGGGGTTTCTTTGTCTGTGAGGCATAGCTGACGTCATGCTTTGGTAGTGATGGGCTTCGGGTGGTTTCTGCTGCTGCTGAGGTGAAGGGTCTCGCTGTGAAGCTTCTTTAGTGTGCTGGTTTAAAGGACCAATCCATCCAACCATGAGTAATCCTGCACTTTCAAACTCTGCTCTGCTGTTTGTGCCTACTGATAAGACTTCATGGATGATCACCAGCAGATGTTGTGTTTTGGATGCTAGTGTTCGCAAAAGGCTTTTTAACTCACTTAGAGACTTTAGATACAACTTAAAGCTAGGATAGGCGATTTTCGGAGAGGCTAGCAATAGCGAGCTAGCTTTGAAAGCATGAGATCCCACCCTCCCTTCAGAGCGTCTCCAAAGCCACGCCTCCTCCAAAACACATGATGGCGTTAAACTGCCCAGCACATAACAATGAGCATAAACAACTTAAAGAGCGCTGACCTGTATCACCTGACTGCTGCAGATTAATTTCAGCGTTGATAGTGTTGCCATTGGACGGACATTTTATGGTCCTACGCAGTGGTGTAGTCCTAAAAAAATAAGTGGTGTACAATTACCCAGTTGCAAAAAAATTCACGATAGTAAATTACTTTTTTTGTTGTTGTTCACTAGTAACATTTGTTTAATTAAAAACATATAAATACAGCGCATTCTAAAATTAGCTGACATTATGCAAGAAAAAACTGAATATGAAATAACCATTTCCAGATAATATTTTCTTAAATTTGCTTTGGCATTAGGCTATATAAAAGCCAATTATTCAAGGGTTTGGTTTGAACATTAGCTGGTAAAAATACAACAGCGAATAAAAACCGCTGATAGGCTGAATGAAAATTTAAATCCACCCTCTGTCAGTAGGTGGCGCTTATAGAACAGCAGAAATAGAGCTGTTTCCCTGGTAACATTATAAAAACACTACGTTACTCAGAGGGAAGATTAAAAAAGAAAATGCCATCAAACCTTCAAGGCAGTCGTTTCCTTTCAGAGATACATTCACAGAATTCATTCATACTTTAATTCATATTTAGCCTAATCTGCGTGAGACTGTTGCTTTCTACTTCAATAAGAAGTTTTTTTACTATAGCATTTGTTACAGTATGAAAAATAGCAACATACACATAGAAACAATAGCTACAACATGTCAGTTGTAATATAAATCTATAGTGATTATAAATTATAAATTCTACAAGTTAGTCAAAATTTACCACAATAAATAAATTCTAGGGGGGTCACGAATAGTTAAAAAAGTTTTCTAATAAATGTTGGTGCAAGATGATGTTTTCTCCTGTTTTCATCTGCCTTTTTATTAATTCTTGTGGCTGTTTTAGATCATGTTTGGTATTCTCCATAGCGTTTAAAGTGGTAAATTCTCAATAGAATTCAAATGTGTCGCACATTTTATCATCGGTCACGATAGGCTCATGGAAATCTTATCACAATTTTGGAGCGCGCTGGTGAACACCCGCAGAGTACGGTGATTCACGCGCCACTCCTGCGCAATTAAATAAACCGGGCTTCAGTCATATTGCACTGATAATCTATTCAGTTCGTACAGGAACTGCGCTCAATACACCGCTCAAAAACACAGAGCGGCATCGAGCGGTGTTCTCTCCCTGCAGCGCGAACACACACCGTCGATGATGGGCGGGAAAAGGTAGAATGATAGAAGTGCTAATGCACCAATTACAACAAAGAATCGCGAGTTTACACAACAGCATTGGACACACAGTTAAAGGGGAAGCTTACATGACAGTAGGTTGTAGACTTTCAAAGCAACAAAACTAGTGGGTATATGCAAATATTGATCCTTAGAAGTCTTAATTCGCAGACAGCCCTGGGCAAAAATAAAGTATACGGCGTATGCGAGCGTATGGCCCCGACTACACCACTGGTCCTACGCCTTCCACAGACGATATATACATATAAATACTTTTAGACCAATTAACTTAGTGATTGCTAACTTGTAGATTGCCACTTTATAAGTGTTTTTAAAGGGGTGGTTGATTATGTTGTCATCCGTCGAGCACATTTATTGCGATACAGTACGAACACAAATGCTTGTTTAAAAAGCAAGATGACAACATAAGTTATAACCGTAATTAAACCTGTTCTCTCTTCATGCAGCAGATATTCTCTGGCTCATCTCACAACAGTTCCCACACCAGCGGTTTATAGATTATCATGACAGAATATGCTAATCAATGACTGAAGATGGTTAACTCATAAATTCATCAACTATCCATTCAGAAACGTCCTGTCTCATTCTACATGTTGTCACTTCTTCTTGAGTCTTTCCATCATTGTCCGACTCCGGTTTGATCATAAAGGCTGAACAGTTTCTGACATTTTCAGTGTGTGTCTGCGTGAGGTAATCGGAGCTGCTGACACAAGCTCTTGAAGCTCCGCCCCCTTATTGAAAGGGGGCCAGAGGGCAGCTGCTCATTTGCATTTAAAGGGACACACACACACAAAAATGGCACATTTTGCTCACCCTCAAAAAGTGACAATTTTAACTCTTTCCCCACCAAACACAAAATTTTCCGGGTTTCTGTGTTTTCCCTGTTATACACTAGGGGGCGCTATTACGCATCTTCTGAATGAGTACAGAATCTCCTGATCCAAAACACAGGCGAAGAAGACGCAAAAAAACAAGCGATCGTATGTAAGCAGATGCATATGTAAAATAACGTGATCATCAACATTAAACATCATATAAATCAAAACGATCTAATGTTACTGAATGAAATGTGGACCCAGGACGAGCTCTAGGACTGTGCAAGCATTAAAGTGTTGATGGACTCGATCGACTCCATCTGTGTTTGATCATCGCTCTGAATCTCATCTGGATGCAGTCTTTGACAAAAACGTGATTTTCTCAGCTTTTTGTTCAAAATGTGGCTTTTTTTTATGAAACTTGGAATGCATGAAGCTAGAATAAAAATGTTTTTGTTTAAAATCAGAGGGTCTGCTCTTTCTTGTGATATATTGCATGCTCAGATATTCATACAACAAAATATTCTATGGGCCATTAAATTTTTTTGTGAAAATGATCAAAAACCCTGATGGTGGCTGGCAACTTTTTTTTAAAGATGCTGGCGGGGAAAGAGTTAATTAATTTACTTATATTAAATATATTATTTAATTATTAAATACAATTATTAGTGCAATTTTTTATTTTAAAAATGTTGAAAATAATTAATTCATGCAGTAGAAGTGTTTAATTCAAGTTGTCACCTTTATTTTTAGCGCTTTATACAATACAGATTTTCAGAGCAGCATCACAGTAATAAACAGGGAAATAACAGAATCAAATATGAGACAAAATCTAATTCTGTTTGTTGATTCAGCTATAAAAGAAAACAGGTCTGTCATCATCAGCGTTAGTTCATGTTAAATAATGTAGTTAACTAAAGTTAACCTTATTGTAAAGTGTTACAATAAGCAAAAAGGTGCATAGACCATGCTATATTGTGATTATACTCTGCTACCTTATTGCTAAGCACAGTATTTGTCTGCTGTAACACAGTATTCAAGCAAATCCAATGTAAGTTGCCTTTGCTTTGTTTTCCAGGTGAAAAATGTGTTTCCTCAGGAGGGTTTTGGCCGTCAAAAGAGAGGCTACAGAGATATCAGCAACTTTGACGTCAATATGAGTGACCCGCTTTTCACCAAGCAGTGGTATCTCGTAAGTAATTATTGTTCATAATGTCTTCATTTTATTTGACCTTCAAGCATTGGAACTGATTGTATTGCATTAGTCGGGATCGCTGACGACTCTTCATTTAAACGATTTTTCTCATTAGCCATCGCCGTCAACAATGGTGCATGAGCCAGCGTCAAAATACGCTGATATCCTCTTTATTTCTCCAGGGCTTATCGTGACAGGCATCCCTGTCTGTTTTGCAGAGGAGAACATTCTTTAATTTAGTTTGTCATTTATAAATACTCCTCAGCAGGGTTTCAGCGAAGTGTAATATCTGTGTGACATTTATTTTCCCTTCTGCGCCCATCCCTCATAACATCTCATTTTCAGTGCGTTGGATGCTCAGCTCGTGTGACGCTTTCACTCTTGTTTGATTAGATAAATACAGGCCAAGCGGATGGGACCCCAGGGCTGGACCTCAACGTGGCAGAAGCCTGGAACTTGGGCTTCACCGGCAAAGGTGTGACCATCGCCATCATGGACGACGGTGAGTTAAGCCTGTCCACCAGACACCAGTTATATATGACTTAAAGTGCCCCTATTATGCTTTATTGAATATTTCCTTTCATTTAGCGTGTAATATAGCTGATCAAAGTGCAGATAAATTGAGTTATTGTCTCCCAAAAGAAAAAAGTGATTCTGAACTGAAACAAGTCGTCAGTAATTCAGTCTCACTTCAGTTACAGATCTACGTAGGTTTGTAACTAATTTGCATAATGCCAGCCTCTGGTCTTGATTGGCTGAACAGCGTCTCTTTGCTCCGCCCTCACACACT
This sequence comes from Rhinogobio ventralis, assembly GCA_039654625.1. NCBI lineage: Eukaryota > Metazoa > Chordata > Actinopteri > Cypriniformes > Gobionidae > Rhinogobio > Rhinogobio ventralis. Next base: position 1,504,664 of record CM077204.1, read on the forward strand.
GTAGTTGTAACTAATTTGCATAATGCCCGCCTCTGGTCTTGATTGGCTGAACAGCGTCTCTTTGCTCCGCCCTCACACACTGTAGTTGTAACTAATTTGCATAATGCCCGCCTCTGGTCTTGATTGGCTGAACAGCGTCTCTTTGCTCCGCCCTCACACACTGTAATTGTAACTAATTTGCATAATGCCTGCCTCTGGTCTTGATTGGCTGAACAGCGTCTCTTTGCCCCGCCCTTAAACACTGTAGTTGTAACTAATTTGCATAATGCCCGCCACTGGTCTTGATTGGCTGAACAGTGTCTCTTTGCCCCGCCCTCACACACTGTAGTTGTAACTAATTTGCATAATGCCAGCCTCTGGTCTTGATTGGCTGAACAGCGTCTCTTTGCTCCGCCCTCACACACTGTAGTTGTAACTAATTTGCATAATGCCCGCCTCTGGTCTTGATTGGCTGAACAGCGTCTCTTTGCCCCGCCCTCACACACTGTAGTTGTAACTAATTTGCATAATGCCCGCCTCTGGTCTTGATTGGCTGAACAGTGTCTCTTTGCCCCGCCCTCACACACTGTAGTTGTAACTAATTTGCATAATGCCCGCCTCTGGTCTTGATTGGCTGAACAGTGTCTCTTTGCCCCGCCCTCACACACTGTAGTTGTAACTAATTTGCATAATGCCCGCCTCTGGTCTTGATTGGCTGAACAGCGTCTCTTTTCCCCGCCTTCAAACACTGTAGTTGTAACTAATTTGCATAATGCAACTCTGGTCTTGATTGGCTGAACAGTGTCTCTTTGCCCCGCCCTCACATACTGTAGTTGTATCTAATTTGCATAACACCCGCCTCTGGTCTTGATTGGCTGAACAGCGTCTCTTTGCCCCACCCTCACTCACTGTAGTTGTAACTAATTTGCATAATGCAACTCTGGTCTTGATTGGCTGAACAGCGTCTCTTTGCCCCGCCCTCACACACTGTAGTTGTAACTAATTTGCATAACACCCACCTCTGGTCTTGATTGGCTGAACAGCGTCTCTTTGCCCCACCCTCACTCACTGTAGTTGTATCTGAGACTGGAAGAGTTTGGTTGGTGTTGTTCGTGTGGAGAAGACGCTGTTTTCTGCTGAGATTGATACGGTAAAACCCACGCCATCGTTACTGTTCATATCACTGTGTGTCAAGAGCTGAGATTCAGATATGATAATGAGCGCTTGCTTTCTGACCAATCACAACAGACTGAGCCATCCGACCAATCAGAGCGGAGCAGCTCTCAGAGAGGCGGGGTTTAGAGAGGCTGAATCCTTGATGGAAGCATTTCAGACACTGAGAAAAGAGCTGATGCTGAAAGTGGATATTATGAGGATATTATGACATCCATTTACCTTGGATGAATGTAAACCTGTTGCAGTGAAACAACATTAGGAACCTTTAAAAATAGCTTAATAGAGCACCCTAAAGGCTTGATAATGTTCAGTATTGTTAGCAAATTTCCTCATGTAAAGATGGAATGCTCAGTAATGCACTATTTTGACATCCCCTTGCAGGTATTGATTATCTACATCCAGATATCGCCTCAAATTACGTAAGTATTTTTTTTCCCCATTTAATCCTCATATTTAATATTTATATAATATTTGAAGTAAATATTGTAAACACTTTACAATGAGGTCCCATTTGCAATGCATTAACTAACATCAAATAACAATAAGCTGTATTTAAATGTATTAAAATCCCCCTGTAGTCAATAATTTTATCCATTAAAACTCATCAAAATTACATATTTAAATGTTTTTTTTCCCTGTGAAAAAATATTCTTCATGCCTTAGCTTGAATGTAACTTTTCACCCTTGCCTCATTTAGTATACACAGATTCATGAATATGCAAATTAATAGGCACGCTATTTGCACTTGGTGTAAACACTCCGTTAATAAAAATACAACCGTTTATTGTTAGCTCATGTCAGCTCAAATCCATAACAGGCACTTACCTAAGAAAGTACTGGAAATATAATGTAACTACATGGGTTAAGGTTAGGTTTCAAGGTAGGTTCAGGGTTATTATTACCTAGTCATTACACAGTTATTGTAATTACTATAATAAGTACAGAGAATGTACATTAGGAACAGGACTGTAAAATAAAGTCCTACCAATACAAATTATGATTTTAATGTATTAGTTAATGTTGAAATTAATATTAACTAAGATTAATACAATTATTTTTTTTTACCGATTATGTACTTTTCATCTGTGAAGTATTTATTTGACTGTACTGTCCAAAAATAGTCATTGCTGCATGGTTATTTAATAGATAAACCATTTTAATCGAATGCTCAGCAAAAATTATATTGTGGCTATAATGTGGAGCACTAACCAGGTAAACTCCTCTGTGGCAAAATAATGCGTTGTTTTTAATTTCTCAGCCTAATTAATGTTTAATGTTCATGTGGCTTATGAAGCAGTACAGCATGTAGACAGTGGACTAAATCCAGTGTATGGCAATGATCCCTGTTGTAAAGGTTTGCAAAGACAGGCTTTCTTTTCTTCAAACAGATGACACATTTGCATCCTGTGCGCAATTAAATATGCAGCTAATGGTTGAGTTCGCTTCCCCGCTGAGATGGGATTTTGCTGCACCTTGGCAATTAAGAAATACTGCCACACATCATACATCAGTGCCTTACTTGCATACATAGATCTCATTCCTGTGTCTCTCAGAAGAGATGCACTATTTTCTTTCTGCCAGTCCTTCATGACTTTCGATAAAAAAGGCTGGTGGAAATACTCTTACAGGGTTTCCTGCACTTATAGCGGGAGTGTCAAGGCAAAGGCAATGATGTTCTAGTAATGATGTTTAGAGTTGTGAGCTTATCAGTCTGAATTGAATGTGATGAAAGAATGATTTGGTGCCATAAAACAATACAATGTCTATAAGTAGTTAATGCATTTTCCTTTTGTGCTGTCTTTACTAGATGCACGCAGCAACAAACACATTCATGAATGAATGACTCTTATGAACCAGTTCTTTTTAATGAATCTTAACCCTGTAAAAGCCTATTATATCATAATTGATGCGATAATTTCTAAGGCCCCTAAATCAGTGGTTCTCAAAGTGGGGTCAGTAACCAATAGCCAGGGGGTCCACGAAATAATTTGCTAGGCTACCATATTTTCCGGACTATGGCGCATTTTTGTATAATCTGAAACATGCTGCAACTAGTTATTTCAAAGTGATTTAGGCCCTGTTTACACCGGTTCACAAGTAGACGAGGGAGACGCATTCCCGTTTACACCAGGTGTTTTAATCCGTTTCTTTTGTCCACTTTCAACCACTTCTGTCCTGATTTCTTCGAGAAGCGGGTCTATGGGCGGGTAAATGTATGTTTTTCAGATCTTTAGATCTAATGGACGGAATAAGCTCAAGCTATTTACATATGAATGTGACGGGAGACGACGGAGAAACACAAGGAGAGCATCAGCTTTAGTTTCTGCTCTGACAGACTCAAGACCAGCCGAACGCTGTGAGTGTGTGTTAGAAATCAGGAATGGAGAGAGAACATTGTGCCTAGTAAGTTTTGGGTCTTCAGCCAACAAAGTTTAAATCCCGTCCGGTTAGCGCGCGTCCCATAATGTTTCCGCGTTAGGTCAGAGAGTAGGGGGTCTTTTAGAGGCTGTTCGGACACATTTGGCCACATGAGCGTTTACACTATGAAAGCAATCCGGTCGAATGCCTTTTCGACTACCTCTAGAAGTGGTGGAAAGTGGACAAGCTCAAAATATTTTAGACCCGTTTACTCGTGTATTTAGAGTCATCCACTTGTGATCTGATAGACCAAAAGTATCTTAATACCAGCTGTAAACAGGGCCTTATATAAGACATTACCTTTCATGGGAACTTCGATGCTGGGTCGTTGCTCTTTGAAGCTAGACTCAGCAGAAGGCAGGTCCTCGTCCAGACTGGAAGAAATCGCATAGCGAGCATCCAAATCTAGAACAGAACGCGTTCCCTTAGTGTCAACACAATGACGCAGTGTTGAAGCCCCTTTTACATCCCGGAAAATTGCCCGGAGTGAACGCAAACACGTCCCGGGATTGATTCCAGGATCGATCCCGGGATCCCCCAATCTAGTAACATTGCCGGGACCATTCCCGGAACGTGCCCTGTGTGAACAAAAGGCATGATCAATGCTGTGCCGTAGTGATGATGCTGAAGCTGAGATTGTTCGCCAACTTAGTGAAGCAGTACGTGATGTGCTAGTTTATGATTGAATCAGAAAAAAATCTCGAAAAGGTGGTTTCTCGAAAGAGAAATCGCAGATCATAAGCAAATTTAAAACGCTGCAGAGACAGAGGTCTGAGATTGGGACGGGACTATCTGTTTGACTGACCAGCTGAAAACATCATTTTTGCAATTCCACTTGCGTTACTAAAAAAAAGTGTTGTTATTGTTATATAGATTTATTGTTTAGTATATACAGTATTTATTACGCAAGTTCTTGCCAGTGAAAATCCTGATGGAATCGAAATGGGAGCCGGAACCAGAATTCCATCCCTGCAGAATGTTTCTCTGCCAGTGAAATAGAGCTGTTGTTGTTTTGAGACCTGCTGAGCTCTGTGAGCCGCAGGAGCCGTGAATATGCACCGCAGATGAGTTTTAACCCAAAAATAACCTGGGTTTGACTGCGGAGGGGGATGATGCTGCTGCACGCTCCGCTCGTCTGATGTCTCCAACCGGGCCCAGCTGAAGCATAATTCACCATGTCCTCCCCTGCTACTGTTTTATTTAGCATCAATTCCTCCCAGACCTTCCCGTTTCTCACCATAAGCGCTGTGTTTTTATACACAGACTTCAGCAGAACTATACTCGCTGAAAGACAGAATGTAAACGTTTGTTGTTTTTGTGTGAGTGTGTGCCTAAAGTGAATAAGGTTAAAAATAGATTCAGAATAATTTGCCTAATAAGGACTAATGTGGGATGAGGAGTGAATTAGCATAATGGTTTGAAGGATTTTTTTAACAGGGGACTGGATTTAATTCATCGCTTGCTAACTGCGGTCTCCAGGCGGCAGCCAAATGGAGACTTGCCAAAGAACAGACCGCATTACTCTCAGCTGCTGCTGAATCCAGTGTGCTTTATGTGTATCTTTCAACGTGCTCTATGGTATTCGGTTTCCATGGTGATTAAAATGATGTCAGGGTTTTAGAGCATTTATAACTTTGACCTCACAGATATAGCATGAGTGGAACTATTTAGTTAACATTAGTCTTATTTTATACAATGCAAAAAAATATGGTTTCCCTTTGAGTTAAGTTTATTTTTCTGACCCAATTTGCAGAATTTTTTTTTCTTCTTGAAATTTATTTTAAGCTTCTTGAAACTCACTTAATTTTGATACGTTTTTCAGAAAACAAACATGGGGCCCTATCATACACCCGGTGCAATATGACGGCAGGCGCAGTTTCCATGTTCACGTCCAGCTCCACGTTGTTTAAATATCAAATGCACTGGCGCGCATCTGTTCACCCATGGGCGTCTGATCTGAACACCAGGAGTTCAGGAGCATTGCTGGAGCGTTGCTATTGTGAGGAACTGAAGACGACTGCGCCATTGACCAACACACACCTGCTCTAAAGTCAATAGTGCAGTATTTTTGTGTTATTTAAAGGGTGTGTTAGTAATATGAGCCTATAGGTGGTGCACAACACACGTACACTCTGATTATTACACACATTTAGTTAGTGCAGCAGCACACACACATTTTTAAATATTAAAACTAAAAGGATTCCTCTCTGGAGAAGCATTCAGTCTTTCCTCCATGTAAATAGCGAATCCGCCATGGTGCGATGGCTTTTAAAGGGAAAGGGAGATGAGGCTCTGATTGGTTTATTGCACGTTACGCCCAAAACACACCCATGACTCATTAAGAGACGAGGGACAACCCTTTTGGACCATGTGCCGGGTGCGCAGACTGTTTTTTCCGTTGTTAAACTAGGAAAAGTGGATTCGGACACGCCCTCAGTGCACCTGCGCTGTGCGCTTCAGAACGTTAAAATAGGGCCCTTAATATCTTCAGTCATTTTGCTTCTCAAGTAAATTAATCTTGATTTAAGGATGTTTTTTTTGCAGTAAAACTTTGTTGCAGTGTAAAAGCAATAAGCTGCTTGAGGCTGTGTGCTACAGTGATTTTATCATTGTATAGGGGGTGTTAGACCCTTAATGTCCCTTAATTCCCTTAATTGTGGTAAAATCATATAGGCTGCGTCTGAAATCGCGTACTATTTGAGTAGGTACTACGTTTGAATTTGAACGAACTTCACGACCGTTAAAAAAGTACGTTCTATATAGTATGAATGAGTGTAGTATGAATGTAATCTGGACCTACCGTGTTGTCGTTATCATGTGATCTAACAGCGTCAGTTGCGTCCCATCACCTCCATTCATAAACCGTCTCCCGTAGCCTCATGGGATAGTAAAGTGTCCATCGTATGCACACTTCAGAATCTCGCTGGAAGTAGTAGGTCATCCGGGTACTTTTCGCCTACTGTTTTTCGAATACTATGAATTCGGACATACTACTCTGTTGGTGTACTGTTTTTTGCATACTATATAGTAGAGAAGTATTTGATTTCGGATGCAGCTTCAGTCTATCATGGCTTATAGTATTATAAAGTGATGTAAGACTCCACTTGTTGTGGGTCATTTTGCAGTAATGACTGACTGTGTACATGTTCTCTTACTTATTCTTCAATCAAATAATTGATGACGCTGCATGTGTGTGTGTGTATGTATATACATTGCAATTCAGAATATCAGCATAACTGATGATGCTTTGAAGCACTGATGCAATTTCATGTTTTCGTCTTGCTCTCCATTAATGAAGTCTCTTGGGCAGCAGAGAGACGAATGTTTCCTGCCCTCTGAGAGAGCTGAAGTGAAGGCCGACGTGAACGGCAGAGTCTGAATCTCCGTGATTGCACTGATGGATTATGGAGACAGACGCACTGCTGTAAAGCACAGCAGACTGATGTGTCATTTGTTCCTGCACTTCCCACCCTCACTGTGTGCTGGGGCTCTGGGAGCCATTCGCTCAGGGACTGCTGTCCATTATCATGCTCTACTTTCTCTGAGCACAGACTACGAGAAAATTGACTTTTTTTCTATGGTGGTGACATTAGCTATGTTTCCGTCCACCTATTTTTATGTGGATTTTGGGATATTGCATGAAAGAAATTGGATGGAAACTCCGAGATGCGCATACATTTAAAAAATTCCCATAAAAAGTGTGCACCCAATTGAGTTGGATACATTTTTTATCCGATGAGAAGACATGCGCCTAAACTATGATGGTAACTCATTTACAGAATAAATCCCTCAATGCGCAACAAAAAACTTTGGCTCATTAGAGGCTATGATTGGATAACTGGCCTAACCAGCGGATCAATGGCATCGCAGCATCTCAAATGTTGAGTCAAAGTCTGTGATCAGAATGATTTGGTTGAATTCCCTCCAGAAGCGTCCACACGATTGCGTTCCCAAACACCAGCATCTCAACGCAAGAGAACATGACAGCGTTTATTGTGTTTTGCCTGACGCTCTGAGTGTGTGTGTGTGTGTGTGTTTCGCCTGACGCTCTGAGACGCAACTCATTTATGATGGAGGATTGCAGCAATTTACAGTTTTGCAAGAAGTGATGATTTTGTTCTCTTGAACACATGGGATGATAACTGTGCTTTATTTGCAAATGTTTAATGCAATATTCCAATTTTGACCCCAAAATGTTATATGTGGGGGCAAGTTTTTGTCTTATATTTATGTCATATTATAGAGTTATGCATTTACCTTTAACTCTTTTTACCTTCAACAATTTTCTTCTCATAATTGTTATTATAATAATCGCTAAAAATTATAACATCTATAAATAAGTATAATAAAATATTTCCTCTAGTGCTTTAAAACCGATTTATCGCATCTAACATTTTTTTTTTCGTATATATAATATTATATTCATATATTTTCAAATATATTTCTGTGTGTGTGCATATATGAAGACTTCCAATGCAAAAGCCTCTAAAAGCAACCTGGGTCAGAAATGAGATGCTACAAAAATGCTAATTTTAAAGAAAAACACCAAACGGACTTAGAGGCTTTTGCATCTGAAGTCTTCATATATATATATATATATATATATATATATATATATATATATATATATATATATATATATATATATATATATATATATATACTGTATACACACACACACACACATATACACTCACCTAAAGGATTATTAGGAACACCTGTTCAGTTTCTCATTAATGCAATTATCTAATCAACCAATCACATGGCAGTTGCTTCAATGCATTTAGGGGTGTGGTCCTGGTCAAGACAATCTCCTGAACTCCAAACTGAATGTCAGAATGGGAAAGAAAGGTGATTTAAGCAATTTTGAGCGTGGCATGGTTGTTGGTGCCAGACGGGCCGGTCTGAGTATTTCACAATCTGCTCAGTTACTGGGATTTTCACGCACAACCATTTCTAGAGTTTACAGAGAATGGTGTGAAAAGGGAAAAACATCCAGTATGCGGCAGTCCTGTGGGCGAAAATGCCTTGTTGATGCTAGAGGTCAGAGGAGAATGGGCCGACTGATTCAAGCTGATAGAAGAGCAACTTTGACTGAAATAACCACTCGTTACAACCGAGGTATGCAGCAAAGCATTTGTGAAGCCACAACACGCACAACCTTGAGGCGGATGGGCTACAACAGCAGAAGATCCCACCGGGTACCACTCATCTCCACTACAAATAGGAAAAAGAGGCTACAATTTGCACGAGCTCACCAAAATTGGACAGTTGAAGACTGGAAAAATGTTGCCTGGTCTGATGAGTCTCGATTTCTGTTGAGACATTCAGATGGTAGAGTCAGAATTTGGCGTAAACAGAATGAAAACATGGATCCATCATGCCTTGTTACCACTGTGCAGGCTGGTGGTGGTGGTGTAATGGTGTGGGGGATGTTTTCTTGGCACACTTTAGGCCCCTTAGTGCCAATTGGGCATCGTTTAAATGCCACGGCCTACCTGAGCATTGTTTCTGACCATGTCCATCCCTTTATGACCACCATGTACCCATCCTCTGATGGCTACTTCCAGCAGGATAATGCACCATGTCACAAAGCTCGAATCATTTCAAATTGGTTTCTTGAACATGACAATGAGTTCACTGTACTAAAATGGCCCCCACAGTCACCAGATCTCAACCCAATAGAGCATCTTTGGGATGTGGTGGAACGGGAGCTTCGTGCCCTGGATGTGCATCCCACAAATCTCCATCAACTGCAAGATGCTATCCTATCAATATGGGCCAACATTTCTAAAGAATGCTTTCAGCACCTTGTTGAATCAATGCCACGTAGAATTAAGGCAGTTCTGAAGGCGAAAGGGGGTCAAACACAGTATTAGTATGGTGTTCCTAATAATCCTTTAGGTGAGTGTATATATATGACGACTTCAGATGCAATATGATACTTTTATGATAGATAAGATTAATCGTGATTAATCGATTTAAATTTATAATTAGGAAAGTTCATCATTTCTGAGAGGAAAATAAATAAGTATGCTGTGGCAAATATAAATTATACTTGTTTCTGTTATTTGATACTACGGTCAGAACAATAACGGCTTGAATAAATTCTTGTCTTAAGTATATTACACACACAAAGACGCGCAGCAGCACACACACATTTTTAAATATTAAAAATAAAAGGATTCCTCTCTGGAGAAGTGTTTAGTCTTTCCGCTTACATAAATAGTGAATCCGCCATTGCGCGAGCGCAACTGGCTTTTAAAGGGAAAGGGAGATGAGGCTCTGATTGGTTTTATTGCACGTTACGCCCAAAACACACCCATGACACTTTAAGAGACTAGAGACAACCCTTTTGGACCATGCGTCTGGCACCGACTGTTCATTCCGTCGTTAAACTAGCAAAAGTGGATTCGGACACGCCCTCAGTGCACCTGCGCTTTGAGCTTCAGATCGTTAAAATAGGGCCCTAAGATTTACTGTTTTTGAAAGAGGTCTCTTATGATTACCAAGGCTGCATTTATATTTGACTAAACATTCAGTAAAAACATTAATATAGTGAAATATTCTTACAATTTAGAAATGTAATTTATTCCTGTGATTTTCAGCATCATTACTCCAGTCTTCAGTGTCACATGATCCTTCAGAAATCATTCTGATATCATGATTTGATGCTCAAGAAACATTTGTGATTATTATCAATGTGGAAAACAGTTGCTTCAGATTTTTCTGGAAACCGTCATAAGCTACCATACTTTCAAAAGCTTGAGGTACACTGGAATAATATTTCACTGTTTTTACTGTATTTTTGATCAAATAAATCAGCCTTGGTGAGCAGAAGAGACTTCTTTCAAAAATTTTAAAATCGGAAAAAAAAATTCATTCATTCAAAAGTTCATTGAATTTCCTGCATATTGTGAAAATGACACATTAAATTTAGGTCATACCAACCTTTTCTTCTTCATTTTACTTCATTTCACTTCTCTGTAAGTTGCCAGACCAGAATGAAGTTCCTCACATAATTTGGGTGTCCGTGTCGTGTTTCCTGCAGCGTTTAATACATTACCTCAGAGATTGGGTGGAGAGTTAATTAACGAATAGCTCGAGTAATGCTTAATGAGGGGCAGCTCAAAACACACGGCGGGATGAGCACAATGAGAATTCCAGAGATGGTTTCTAAATAATGAATGACTAGTTATTGAAATCAAGCTCATTGTTTGTTTTGACATAATTGGCACTAATTCATACGTCTGTAAAGCTTGATGACGAGTGCTTTATTTCTTGTTGATGTTTCAGAACGCAGAAGCCAGCTTTGACTTCAGCAGCAACGACCCGTTCCCTTACCCTCGCTACACGGACGACTGGTTTAACAGGTAATGAGCTCCACTTCTCACAGGTGCTGTTCAGTATGACAGGGTGTGCGACCATATTTTGATGTGTACATCTGTAGTTGTTTGAGTGCATATCAGTGGACAGCACAGATTTGTTACTTGCATGTGAAAGTACCAAGAAACCTGCAGAAATGTGGGACACAATGCAAAGCTTATGGATGCAATGTCGCCAGTATCTATATTAACATTTTTACAGCTTTGATTGCGGCTCATCCAATCAAAATTTAGAATCAGAACTGACTGTCTGATAACATTAGTTCCCTTGCGATACTACACGAGTACTGCGTTGTTCGTCTTATTAAGATAAATAAGACAAGACGCTACGGGGAAAACTCCTTTTTCTCCGATTCTGAAGCCTTTATACAATCACGCAGTGAAAAGTTAAAGAAAACAAACCAATGACAGAGCGGTATGCGCGAGCCAAAGGTGCTCGAGCCCGCCGAAAGGGCTGGGGTCTCGGGCTATAAAAGTGGCCGTTTCACCATGGCAAATCGATTAATTCTCCTTCAACGACGAGCCGTCTGCAGCCGTGCGAGTGCACTTCGGTGTATCCTTTCAGAGCATTTATTAAAGAGCAAATTTTAGCAACGTTGTTGCAAATGTCACGGCACGAGTGTGGCACGTGCAGAGCCCCTCTGCACGTTGATGACGGGCACAGCGTGTGCGTGCAATGTCTGGGTGAGTCCCACGCAGAAGCCACGCTCGCTGACTCGACCTGCTCTCACTGCGTCTCTCTGTGCTCGCGGATAGCGTTCTTCTCAGAACCCGACCCTGCCCCTTGCGTCCTCCCGTTTTCTTCCTCCCGGGAACCCGCAAGGGAAAAAAAACGGGGCAGAGGAGCTCAGCGCTCGGATGAGTGCAATCTCACGTCGGCTCAGCTCCAGCGTGACTCGCTCTCCCCACAGGAAGAGGTTCCCCCCCCGTCCATTTCTCCCATCCGGACCAACGTCCCTCAGCGGCCGCGAGTGACTTGGTCTCGTTCGGATGATCTGATGACAAGCCGCAGGACGACAGCATGTCCTTAGCGGCATCGGAGGCTGAGGAGTGGTCGGGCTCGCAGCATGACCCTGCCCCCTTGCCGTCTTTGGAGCCGATTGACACCAGAGCGTCTAGTGACTCAGAACTCTATCATGTGCTGTCTAAAGCGGTCGAACATCACAGGCAGTTTTTGAGATTCGCCTTCGAGGGAGTAGCATATCAATATACGGTCCTGCCGTTCGGCCTGTCCTTGGCCCCCCGCATTTTCACAAAGTGCATGGATGCGGCTCTCTCCCCTCTGAGGCAGATGGGTGTGCGCATTCTGAATTACCTCGACGACTGGCTCGTTCTGGCCCAGTCCGATGCGGAACTAATATTTCACAGATCCGTTATCCTCAACCACTTAGAGTGCTTGGGTCTTGGGTTTGCAAAGAGCTCATTATCTCCCAGCCAACATGTATCGTTCCTGGGAATAATTTTAGACTCAACCCTCTTGAGGGCCACAGTCACTCCAGAGCGTGTTCTGGCCATTCAGCAGCTCGAGCAAACATTTACACTCAGGGTTTTTCTGCCGCTCAGAACGTTTCAGAAAATGCTAGGCCAGCTCTGCAGATGGGGTTGCTTCATATGCGCCCTTCTGCAGTTCTGGCTAAAACTGTGGGTCCCGCCCTCAGCCTGGCATCATGGCCGTTGCTCTTTCAAGGTGAACCAGGCGTGTGTCCCCTTGGACGAACCCTTGCTGGTTCAAGCAAGGTGTGGCAATAGGTGCTATGGACAAGAGGAAAGTTGTCTTCACAGACTCCTCCAAGACAGGTTGGGAGCTCTGTGCGACAACCACCCAGCCTTCGGGGCTTGGAGCAACCTGGACAGCGAGCTACATATCAACCGCCTAGAAATGATGCCGGCATATCGAGCTCTCCAGGTCTTCCTTCATCTTCTGGTGGAATACCACGTCTTGGTCAGATCAGACAACATGACGGTGGTGTCCTTCATAAATCACCAGGGCAGCCTCTCATCGAAACCCCTCTTCACCCTAGCGAAAACTATCCTAGAGTGGACTCAGTGCAATCTATTCTCTCTAAGAGCAGCGCACATACAGGGCATGCTGAACGTAGGGGCGGACATGCTGTCCAAGAGCAACCTTCCCTCAGAGGAATGGTCGCTCCACCCCCGCTCGGTTCAGAGAATTTGGGAAGTTTTCCGAAAGGCAGAGGTCGACCTCTTTGCCTCAGAAGACAATCATCACTGCCCAATATTTTTCTCAAAAACCAGGGATGCGCTGGCCCACGATTAGCCCAGCCTCCTCTATGCTTTTCCCCTGATCGCTCTGATTCCTCAGGTAAACAAGCGAACCAGGGAGGGCAGCCACAAAGTTCTCCTGGTGGCTCCTCTTTGAAGGACCCAACCATGGTTCTCGGAGCTGTCTCGGTTATCACCCCTGAGGCCATGGCCTCTAACTTGTGACATATCTCAGATATTGAAATGTCTTCAAGACTTAATGGATAGAGGCCGTTCCCCCTCTACTCTTAAAGTCTATGTTGTGGCTATAGCAGCTTCACACGCTCCTATAGCAGGGCAGTCTATAGGAAGAAACAACCTTGTTGTTTGCTTCCTTAAGGGCTCCAGGAGGCTAAACCCTCCACGTCCCCTCACGGTCCCTACTTGGGACCTGTCTGTGGTTCTCAGGGGCCTTAAAAGCCCTCCATTTGAACCAATCCGGACTGCTGACCTTCGACCCCTGTCGTTAAAAACCGCCTTGCTGCTAGCGCTGGCATCGGTTAAGCGTGTGGGAGATTTGCAGGTGCTCTCTGTGAGCCCCTCGTGTCTTGAGTTTGGGCCCAACAACTCTAAAATCGTCCTGAAACCTAGACATGGATACGAAAGTTCTGTCTAGATGTCAGATGGTAGTTCTCTCTGTCCTTCCTTCTTCTCAGGATGAACAGGAGTTGAACCTTCTCTGTCCTGTCAGAGCCCTGAGGACGTACATTGATCGCTCCGCCCCTTTTCGTCAGGCGGAACAGCTCTTTGTCTGCTTTGGTGGCCGCACAAAAGGTCTTCCGGTCACAAAGCCCAGACTATCTAGATGGATAGTAGACGCCATAGCTCTCGCTTACTCCTCCTTGGGCCTTCAATGTCCCTTGGGAGTTAGAGCACACTAAGAGCATGGCCTCCTCGTGGGCATGGTCCTCTGGTGTTTCCACTGATGACATCTGTGCGGCGGCCGACTGGGCCTCATAGTCCACATTTGTTAGATTTTATAATCTGGAGGTCTCTGCGCTTCAGTCGCAGGTCCTTTCGGCATAAACCTGCCGCACTCACATGCTTTTTTGTTATATCCCCGACTAAGTCTGGGAGTAACTACTGTTTGCCCCATATATACATAAACTAGGCCCCTGGAGGCCCTAGTAATTGGGTTCTGGTGGATGACCTATATCTATTGAATGGAGCCCTTTTTTAAGCGCTTCACACTTTTATTTAGTCGTTCCCTTACATAGCACGGCGTGATTGTATTATCCCCGTAGCGTCTTGTCTTATTTATCTTAATAAGACGAATGACGCTGTACTTGTATCTAAGGGAACCGAGGTTACATTAGTAACCGAGTACATTTTTAAAGGTTTTAGTCTTTTTTTTTTTTTTTTTACTCAAGTGTTACATAATGTGAAGCCAAAATGTTTAATTAGTTGTGAATAAAATTATCTTTTGGTTTCAAATAAATATATATATATATATATATATATATAGTCAATTTTTGTATTCAAATTTATATATGCATATTTACAATTCCATTCAAAAGTTTGGGTTCGGTCAAATTCTAAAAACATTCTAATACAATTATGCAAAGCTGAATTTTCAGCATCATTACTCCAGTCTTCAGTGGCACATGATCCTTCAGAAATCATTCTGATATGATTTGATGTTCAAGAAACATTTATGATTATTATCAATGTTTTGTGGAAACATTAACTTTTAAGATTTTGCTCATGCTGCTCACCCAGTAGGCGTGCATTGACCTGCAACTGTGTTTCTTAGCAGTGGTTGGATGAAGGACTCCTTGCCTCTCTGTATTGATTTTCCTGACACGTAACCCCATTAAGTCATCTCTCTCTGGCTCTCAGCCCAGCTGCATTAACACAGCGCAATGAGCCTTTCCTTCAGCACTCTTATCAGAGCCATGGGCCTGACCAAAACCTCCCAGAGGTCAAGATTAAGAGGAAAATTGTGCCATATTTCAAAACCGAAGTCATTGCTAGCTCCAGTAGGACTGATCAAGGATTCAGTGTTACCATTACCATAAACATTCATTAACGCTCTATGTGATGCAAGTCGTTTTAATACTTGAATCAATGTTTTCCTCCATTCTCTCTGAATAAATCATTTATTCTCCTGCTGTGCATTATGAAACAGAACAAATGAGAGACGTTTATGTGAGGGAGGGTGTTGTGTGGACAAGAGAGAAACAAATATCTCACCATTCAATCCGGTCTGCACTCATTCTGTTATGCAGTGGCCAGTTTTTCGTAAGGAGGACATACAAAAGTGAGCTTTAGTTTTATTAGATTTATAAAAGACAGATACATTGTAGCGACTCTTTCTGACAAAAAAGCAGAGCTCCGGAGGCGTGCCGTACGTGGAGCTAAAGAGTCACGAGCACACGAGCACACGAGCACACGCGTACACACACACAGGTGCACCTATCATTATGAGGACATTACATAGACGTAATGGTTTTTATACTGTACAAACTGTACATTCTATCCCCCTACACTACCCCTACCCCTAAACCTACCCATCACACACACACACACACACACAACCCCTAAACCTACCCATCACACACACACACACACACACACTACCCCTACCCCTAAACCTACCCATCACAGGAAACATTCTGCATTTTTACATTTTTAATAAAACATTGTTTAGTATTTTTATTATAAAGGACACAGGAAATGTCCTCATAAACCACGTTTACGTTGTAATACCAGTGAAATACCCATGTAATTATACAAATTAGTGTCCTCATAAATCACATAAACATGCACACACACACACACACGTGATCTCATCATAGACTCTCTATTCGTTCCGGTTGAATCACAAAGTAAAATGTACACAAACGTGTCCCTGCTCTTGATACAGAATCACTAATGAACACCTTTGGTTTTAATGAGAAAAAAAACTATACAAGGGTGGATTCGCACCCAGAACCGAACCTCAGACACACTCGCTGGACACAAGCTCTACCACTGGACCACGAATCTATGTGAAAAATCGCTGGACTGACAATATTGTATCATGCTATAGTTAGGAGATGTAACGTTAAGGATGAAACTATCACGTTAAACATGACTTCTCATGATTTCCCCCACTCACACACTTTTTAAACAAAGTTACGGCACTGCATCGCATTATCCCTGGATAACGACACTTCGTGTTGTTCACATTGTATGCACTTGCGCGCCGATTGCCAACAAAACACAGACATTTGTTTTGATTTACTCACCGCCTGCAACAATCTGCAAATCCAATGGGCCGCTTATAAAACATTCGTCACTGAAAATGCCAGGAACACACTTGGAAAAAAAAAATGCATCCACTGTTCCCTTAACACTGGGTTATTTGGGAAGCTGAACAAGGTTATCTTTCCATCGCAACCAGAAACACACAGAAACACTTTTTTTTAGTGACATTGTTAAAAAAATCCTTCTCGACGTCCCATACAAGGATTTTCCGCCCTCTATTACGTCATACAGGGCCATACTAAAAAAAAAACTTTCCGAAACTTGTGAGAAACCGGAAGGAGTATTTCTGGCACAGCTCATTTTTTAAACTTTGTCCATGTTTAGCATGAGAATCAACTCTTTAACAGTGTAAATAAGGCAGAATGCATGAAACAGCATTAGAACCCCCCCCTTTAATTGTGACTTTTTATTTCACAGTTCAGACTTTATAACTTACAATATATATATATATATATATATTATAGCTTATATCTCTTATATATCTTATATGGAGCCCCTAAAGGCTTTTTTATTTGCAAAAATAAAAAGTATACAGACTTTCGCGTGTGCACAAGAAACTTTTGCATGCTCACAAGAAAAGATTGCGTGTGCACAAGATTTATGGTTTATGTATACTATAACTGTATTTACACACAAGGGAAATATGTTATAGACAGTATACATAAAATGGAAATTGCAGCGTGTGAGTATGCAAAAAAATCCTGTGCACACGTTTCTTGTGCGCATGCAATAGTTTCTCGTGAGCACAAGATAAGTTTCTCATGGCCACGCGAAAGTCTGTTTATTTTTTATTTTTCAAAGGTCCTTTAGGGCCTTTAGGAGTTTGTATCTCCCAATTCCTGATTTTTTCTCAGAATTGTGAGATATAAGCTTGCAATTATGAGAAAAAAAGTCAGAATTGTGAGATAAAAAGTCACAATTACCTTTTTTATTGATTTTTTATTTTGTGGAAACAAGCTTCCACTCCTCCGCCTGCTATTGGTTGGGCAAATAGATAGTCCCACCCCAAATTCATTGGTTGAGTGCTGTATTTCTGTGTTGACACAAGCTCTTCTGCTCTTGTAGAGACACGTGTGCTATATTCACCACAATACATTAGCCTGATTAAACCTCATTAAACCTCATCCTGTATACCTAGCTATGAACCTGTTCAAAACAAGAGTAGATCTAAAAACAAGAGATCATTTCTTGGCTTGGATGCAAAGCTGTGTATTGTGGAGATTCATGAGAGTGTAGTGAGGTATTTCTCCTGCATGTGTACGGTGGACAGAAGGTGCCCTACGGGAGGAAGGTCAGTGGAGATTGGCAAGCCTTCTGTCACCGTGTTAGTGCGAACTTGCAGCATGATTCTAGTTACTAATGCTTTTATGGAAAATTCTTACATTAGTAGTTAAATGACCACTGTCAATTAAATCACAGTGTATACCGTGTTTTGTATGCCATGTTTTGTGTTAAAGGGGACATGAACTGCATTATTTTATTGTTTTATAATGTTTCCTGGGGTGCACTTATAATGTTAGTATGATTTTTTACATTAAAAATTGTCATAATTTAGAAAAAAAAGGCATTTTCCTACCCTAATTTTAGCCTCTGATTTGAACGCTCTGTTTGAAGGGGCGTGTCTGCGGTGAGACTTCAGTGTAAACACCCACTGCTGTGATTGGCTGCTGTGAGACTTCAGTGTAAACGCCCACTGCTGTGATTGGCTGCTGTGAGACTTCAGTGTAAACGCCCACTGCTGTGATTGGCTGCTGTGAGACTTCAGTGTAAACGCCCACTGCTGTGATTGGCTGCTGTGAGACTTCAGTGTAAACGCCCACTGCTGTGATTGCCTGCTGTGAGACTTCAGTGTAAACGCCCACTGCTGTGATTGGCTGCTGTGAGACTTCAGTGTAAACGCCCACTGCTGTGAGACTTCAGTGTAAACGCCCACTGCTGTGATTGGCTGCTGTGAGACTTCAGTGAAAACACCCACTGCTGTGATTGGCTGCTGTGAGACTTTCAGTGTAAACGCCCACTGCTGTGATTGGCTGCTGTGAGACTTTCAGTGTAAACGCCCACTGCTGTGATTGGCTGCTGTGAGACTTCAGTGTAAACGCCCACTGCTGTGATTGGCTGCGGTGAGACTTCAGTGTAAACGTCCACTGCTGTGATTGGCTGCGGTGAGACTTCAGTGTAAACGGCCACTGCTATGATTGCCTGCTGTGAGACTTCAGTGTAAACGCCCAATGCTGTGATTGGCTGCTGTGAGACTTCAGTGTAAACGCCCACTGCTGTGATTGGCTGCTGTGAGACTTCAGTGTAAACGCCCAATGCTGTGATTGGCTGCTGTGAGACTTCAGTGTAAACGCCCACTGCTGTGATTGGCTGCTGTGAGACTTTTAGTGTAAACGCCCACTGCTGTGATTGACACGGTTACTTACATGTTGTGGCATTACTGTCGAGTCCATATCGTAAAAGTCTGTTTGCAAAGCCTGCGCTGAAATTGAGACTAATTTTCCAAAGAATCCACAGTGAAATGTAGCGAATACAAATAAATAATGCTCAACTGAGACATTCACATTATTGAAAATAAATAAGCACATTCCTAGCATTAGGATTCTTTGGAAGGTAATGTTATTTTTAGTCAGTGATCCTGTATCGCTCTTCTCTCCTCGTCATCTCACTAACACACCAATGGGCGGGGCCAAAGTTGTGACGATGAAGTAGCCGTTGATCTTCTTCTGCAGAGGCGGTCTTTCACCAACTATTATAGGCTCATTCCACAACGAGTCGTTCTCTGGGCTTGGTTACAATAAAAACAATGTCAGATCAAGGTCAGGGGACCCTGAAAACAGCCTTATACAGGGCTTTCTTAGAACTGGTCCATAGTTACCACAGAAAATGAAACCTGAATACAAATTTGAATACAATATTTTGAAAGTGTTTTTTCAATGCATTATAATGCATTAAGAATACCCTTATGATGCATTATAAATGTAGGCTTCATCTGGTGTTATATTGCATTGTACTTTTAAAAGTTATATCAATAAATAGGCAAGTACTATAATGTATTGTAACTGTTGTTATGATTATTTATCAAATGATACAACATATTATAAGGTTGTTTATAAGGCAATATGCATGTGTTATAATGCATTAAGAATACCCTTATAGTGCATAATAAATACAGGCTTCATAGAAAGTGTTACCGATATTTTTTACAGTGCGGATCAAGGGCAGACACAATCTAATAGAAAGACGACAAGACCCTCTTGTGTTTTTCCAGCGTTCGCTGCAGGTGTGAAGCATGCTGGGGCGTGTGGGGAGAGTAGCAGTAATATCATCTGAGCTGCAGACTCACAGCATAATCAGACACTTATATATAAATAGAAGCGCTGTCTGTCTGGGTGGAAGAGAGGAGGGAACCATTGCTGAGCTTCATGCCGGGGCTCTTCCTGAGGTTTCTCGGTTATAGAGACCATTTTAGAAGCATATCTTGTACATTTACGGGTTGTTATTTAAATAGAGCAAGGTTCAACATCCAGGACTTCAATTACTTTTAATATTTTTTATTTATGTTATATTGGAATATAGTCATATTGTAAACCAGCATGGGAGGCATGGGAGGCATGGGAGGCGGGTGCGCTAAATCTCACTCCCATCCGAGTCATGGAAATATTCAGTTACTGTATATCTATATGTCCATACAAAAGTAATTGTAGATGCTACATGATACAGACAGATTTGGATAATGCAGAATATACATGTAGAGCATTATATATTGCAATGGAGCATGTAAGCCTATTTATCTGAATAATTGTCAGAATAAATGTGTTGTGTTTTGGTTTCCTGAGTTCTTGGCTGAATCTGAAATCGCCCCCTAAACCCTCATTCACTATTCCCTACTTTAGTCCACTAATACAGTTCACTTGAAGGAGTGAATAAAAACGAATGAGCGAATTCGGACAGCCGCTGTGTGTAGGTACATCGTACACTCATTATTGCGGTGCAATGTGGGATAGAATGAGTGCACTCAATAACGTCCACTATGGTTTCGGACACCACTACAAATGGCTGTCCCCTCAAATAGTGCCCTATTTAAGGGTATATGGGGCGATTTCGGATTCAGCCCTTGTTTCTAGTTTGTCTCCATGGTTTCTGATTGAGTTACACACCTGTTTCTTGTTCTTTTAAATATCCCTGTGTGTATTTAAGCCCTCACTTCTTTCTGTTCATTGTTCAGTGTCATTTATGCTTATGTGGTTGTGTTTCTACATTACTCCTGCAATCTCCTTAGTGTTCTGTGTATTATTGTTAATAAACTGTTTGTTAGATTTGTAGCAAATAACTTATTTTTATTTTTATCACATAATGTTTATTTCACAAACATGTCTAATAAAAAAGTTTTTTACCTGCCCTGTGTCCACTCAGTTGTTCAGGGATATTTAATTGATATATCACATAAATCATTGTGAAATATGTCATAATTTTTTCAGTCATGGAACCAGGTGTGCTGGTGAGGTGTCTGCAGTTTCAAACAACAACATCTGTGGGGTGGGCGTGGCCTACAACTCCAAGGTAGCAGGTAAGTTTCTGGCAGTTTTTACAGTGATTTCCTCATAATAATTTCAAAGTTCTGGTTACTTTAGACAGTTCCACCTTAGACATTCTACTGGAAGTAGTTGAGATAGTGTAAGGGTGGGTGCCTACAGTGGTTCAGGCTGCAGGGTTGCCGAAAGACTAAAGAAACGTTATGAGCAAGATGGTAGAAAACTGTACATTTCTCGTCTATATCCACCCACTGTACTTATACCAACGACGGAAATAAGCGCAGTTACAATAGCTAAATATGTGGGAGAGCGTCGCTATACTGTGACTATATTATACTGCAATAGAGGTAGCACTTCAAAGTCAATACCAAATCAAAACTAGTTAGCAATCATTTATAATAGAAAGGATTTAATGACAAAATCTGGTTATGGTTACACTTAAAATAGTTACAAAATAGATGTATGAGATGATAAAAACTTATACCATTAATCGTACCCAGCATGAATGTTACCTGAGGGATAGAAAGAGAGAGAGAGAGAGAGAGAGAGAGAAAGAGAAGAAGAGAGCAAAGAAGAGAAGAGCCAAAGAGAAGAGAGAGAGCCAGAGAATCAAGAGAGCCAGAGAATAAAAGAAGAGCGAGACCAAGTTACAACCTTCTTTTATACTTCCTTGACCATGTAACTCAAACCCTATTGTGAGTCATTCAAACTGACCAATCAGACCAAGCTTCCCCACTGAACTACAGGGGTGACACACCTCTGGCCTACAGGCCTTCAGAATCTCTGTCTTTAGGAATTCCAAATGGCCCTTCTGATAAGAGAGATGGGGGTTGAAAACCGTAAAGCAGTATGTCTTTGTTCAATTGAAAATATCAAATATCTTTGATTATTTTCAATCCTACAATAGTCAGTAGAATGTCTGTTGAGGAGCATCAAAACAAAGTGTTATCAGATATTAAGCAGACAGTGTACTAATACTCTAATGACTGCTAGCTGACATGTAGTTGCAAAGTTACTTATAGTTAGTAGAATGTCTAAAGTGGACTATCGAAATAGTGTTACCAAAGTTCTTAACAACGTCTTATTTGAAATGTCAAGCAAATTGCATTGGAAGTAGTTGAGAGTAGGCTTAGCTGTCAAGGGAAGAACCAGAACAGAGTCAGACAATAGGCACTTATAGCACACCATCAACCTCGAAGAATGTATCCGTGTTCTTTGTGATACATTTTTAGTGGATGCAGTTGAAATACTGCTGATTTATTTGAAGATGAATTTAGAAGTAATCCAAATGTCTCTATTGTTAAATTCCCAAACAATCTGTCTCTCATCCATTTTTAGATTTCAGAAATATGAACAAAATCACATATACTACACTGATAGCACCTGTCACACTGTAAGGAGTATTTATGACATTATTATTCAGACATTATTCACACACATTCTAAAATGATATTAGTACTGAAGTACTACAATTTTGGTCAAGAAGAAAGTGTCAAAGTTGTTGTAAGTGTCCTTTTGCTTTTGTTTAGTAATGTGGATCCATTTGTGGCTATGGATTCAGCAGTTAGGCTCATGCGTCTCCATCAAGGAGATGTATTAAGGATTTTGTTTTGGAGTTTTGAGGAGGTGTCCCTAAAATACTTTTTTGAGGGGGGCTGACTGAACCTTTATATTCATTGGTGCCTATCAATGACATTGAATGGACTCTGGAGCGGCCTATATCTCAGTGGATCACCGTTTTTGTTAGAGAATGATGTGAGCCAAGATTCCACTCCAGTCCAGTGGTCTCATATCTCTCAAGGGCCAGATTTACTAAACTGGGCAAATTAGCGTGAGAGCGCAATTCCAAAAAAACGCAGATAGGAGTGGAAAGTGCAGCGTGTGATCTTCTGACGACGCGCAAATAAAAGAACACAGATACATGAATGATTCAAGGCTCAAGGTTATCAAGGTTATCAAATTGATGAATGATCCCTTTATTTCTTAGCCTAAAGGAAAATCATATTGATAACTTCTACCCTTCCCCTCTTTCACAATATCCAGCACCCAGCACAAACATCAGCATCAATAAAAACATAATTTACGCTCTGCAGCACATTGATTTTTTTCTTTTCAAAAGGCCACAAAAGTAAAGGAGAGTAACTAATACCCAGTGAATATCTTCTGTTTAGCTTTTGTCCCTCACAAAAGGACACACATGGTGTGTCTCTAGTCTCACCACTTCAGCTCTTGGAAGGTTTTCTAATCACCGTTCTCCTGAAAGATCAGTATGATAGGTCTCGCATGTGTTTGACGTCTTATGGTACACAGCAGTGGTATTTTTAGAGTGCATTCATACAAACCTTCAGGCTTAAACGTGTGCAGATATATGTGAAAAGACATGTTTAAACCCACTTTAATGAACTTGAGTTAGTGCTGCTCATGTTGCCTGTTGAAAAGATCTGCTGGTTACCAGCATAAGTTGCGTTGTTGGTCCCCATCACAGGATGCTGGTGTCCCCTTCAGACTCCTTAGCTAGAAAGACTGCCTTTCACCAGTAAAGATCATGCTGGTTGGCCAGCTTTAAGGCCCCAATATACTTAATACTTAACTGGTGTGAAGCAATTTTAAACAAAATCAGGACAAAACAAACAGTTTGTTTGGAGTTCGAAACAATTTGCCAAAACGAACCTTCCAGAAAAGATAGCTCTGACTGGTAAACCCCTTTGAACTACTATTGGTCCGTGGCATTTAATGGGTGTGGCTCTGAGGCTCTGCCTTCTTTGACATGGAAATCTTCTCCGATTAATATTTTTCCCTGTCAAGGTCAGACAAGTAAAAACAAGAACACACCGAAGAGCCGCTTTATAGTAAAAACTGAAGTTGTAATTAAGGGTTCAAGTGCGTCGCACTGAAACTTTATTGTAATTGTTAGAATTTCCAAGGATCGGCATACTGCCCTAAAAGTGATTGGGCAGACCAAACCGTAAGTCATAGAGACATGAAACTTTGAGGGATGGCAGTACCCACCCTGTCTACAACTTCACCAATGCTCGCCCCAATCTGCCTCATAGTGGCGCTACAGTGGTCAAAAGTATGTAATGGCTCATAACTCCTAAACTGTTTGTTGCAGGCTCAAGTGTCTTATATCACTGGAATCTTTGACTCAATTTTTCGAAAATCCTGCTTTTGCGAACCAATCCAATTTTTTTCCCCCGATTAGAACCAAACCAGTGCAGAAAGATTCTCTGGAGTCTACTTGTCAATAATTATAAAAAAAAGTCTAAATTTCCGCTACGGGACGCCAAAACATTTGAAGTGGCCGTGGACCCTTGTACTAAAATGACTCTCTCTTGAACGGAATGAGATAATTTCACCAAACTCGTTACAACTATGTGACCGGTCTGTGGTCGTGTGAAAAAGAATGCAGCGACTGGCCACTTGGTGGAGCTTTAAATATAAAAACACAAAAACAGCTATAGCTACACAAGAGTCAGTCCGATTGACCTGAAAACTGGCATGTTGTGTCTTTGTCCAAGGTGCCGCAATTGTCTACGAGGACATTCGTGTATCTCGATAAACACGGCCACCGTCAGCCAATGAAGTTCGGCTGTCATACAAGGTTTAACGGAGGCTGTTCGGAAAGGAAATTCGCTGGGTCTGTTTGACTCACAGCCCTAGAGGCCTGTGAGAAATTTAAAAGAAATCGACCACCAGGTGGCGCCATTGTGTTTTTCACGTGCCTAAAGAATTGTATATCACGTGATTTTTTCGCACACCCCTGAAACATTCATGTCATATGGCAGAACGCCTCATTTTGAGCAACTTTGCCTCATGGACTGCCGCTGCCATTCGGTAAATATTGGATATTATTTAAATATCTTTCGCAAACTAGACCTAGGTTTTTGGCTTAACTTCAATAACTGTTCAAAAGCTTTATAACTACTATATTTCCTTAGTAAATTGCCTGTATTGGCTGTAAATGTTCTTTTCCATCTATGCTCTAAGTGGTTACATGCTTGCTAAATAAAACACCAATTTTATAATTGATTAATTATAATCAAATGCCAATTTACGAATGTGCTTAAAGGCCTTAAAGTGCTTGAACCCGGATAATTGATGCTTGCGGTTATATTTATATATGGCTTGCCGCCATAAGTGAAGAATGAAAAGAAATTTGCATTGAGTATATCTGGGCCTTTACTAGCTACAGTATCTAAGCATTGCATGCTAGTTCACCAGAGAGAGAGAGAGAGAGAGAGAGAGAGAGAAGCAAAGTTAAAGATAAAACTTGTGAAGTGCTTGATGCAATACCAAAGCAATTATCTTCCTCTCCCATATGTCACCAATGAATCACATACCCTCTCACCCCTCCAATCATCACTGGCATCAAGGGCTTTCCTATTGTTCCCATGTTCTTGCAATTTTGCAGGCATTCGTATGCTGGACCAGCCCTTCATGACGGACATCATTGAGGCCTCTTCCATCAGCCACATGCCACAGGTTATTGACATCTACAGTGCCAGCTGGGGTCCCACAGATGACGGCAAAACGGTGGATGGCCCTCGTGAGCTCACCCTGCAGGCCATGGCCGATGGAGTCAATAAGGTACCTAAGCTAAAGCAGGCCTGTTTAAAAGCAAGAGTTTTCATGCAGCATAACAAAAGGGATCCCCTCATGAATCATCCGTTGCTGTGGAGAGAAAAAAGAGAAGAAAAACTAGACAGGTACAGAATTGTAACATCTGGTCCAATCTGATAAAAACCTGGAGTTCAGAGTCCTCCTGCTCTCTCTGCCACTTTACATCAGCTGTAACACCAGCCACCATGGCAAATAATTGCACAGTCCTGAAAATATCAGTGTATTTAGAGATTCAACTTCAATGTAAAACCAGATTAACTAATAGAACTAGAATTTGCATTTCCAGAAGGAAATATCCCCATCTATACCTTAATATCCTAGAAATCACAATTCATTATGCAAAGGTTATCAAAGTAAAAAAACTAAAATTGTCAACTGTGAACCCTGAACTTAGCCTTAAACCTAACCTTAACCCATGTAGTTACCTTATATTACCCAGTGCTTTCTTAGGTAAGGACACTGTAAGTACAGATACACCAATCAGGCATAACATTATGACCACTGACAGGTGAAGTGAATAACACTGATTATCTCTTCATCACGGCTCCTGTTAGTGGGTGGGATATATTAGGCAGCAAGTGAACATTTTGTCCTCAAAGTTGATGTGTTAGAAGCAGGAAAAATGGGCAAGAGTAAGGATTTGAGCGAATTTGACAAGGGCCAAATTGTGATGCCTCTTGTGTGGTGTTCCCGGTCTGCAGTGGTCAGTATCTATCAAAAGTGCTCCAAGGAAGGCGGAAGGGTCATGGGCGGCCAAGGCTCATTGATGCACGTGGGGAGCGAAGGCTGGCCTGTGTGGTCCGATCAAACAGGCGAGCTACTGGAGCTCAAATTGCTCAAGAAGTTAATGCTGGTTCTGATAGAAAGGTGTCAGAATACACAGTGCATCTCAGTTTGTTGCGTATGGGGCTGCATAGCCGCTGACCAGTCAGGGTGCCCATGCTGACCCCTGTCCACCGCCGAAAGCACCAACAGTGGCACGTGAGCATCAGAACTGTGACCGGGTGTGTGTGTGTCACTTACCTGGGGAACACATGGCACCAGGATGCATTATGGGAAGAAGGCAAGCCGGCGGAGGCAGTGTGATGCTTTGGGCAATGTTCTGCTGGGAAACCTTGGGTCCTGCCATCCATGTGGATGTTACTTTGACACGTACCACCTACCTAAGCATTGTTGCAGACCATGTACACCCTTTGATGGAAACGGTATTCCCTGGTGGCTGTGGCTCTTTCAGCAGGATAATGCTCCTGACACAAAGCACAAATGGTTCAGGAATGGTTTGAGGAGCACAACGAGTTTGAGGTGTTGACTTGGCCTCCAAATTCCCCAGATCTCAATCCAATCGAGCATCTGTGGGATGTGCCGAACAAACAAGTCCGATCCATGGAGGCCCCACCTCGCAACTTACAGGACTTAAAGGATCTGCAGCTAACATCTTGGTGCCAGATACCACAGCACACCTTCAGGGGTCTAGTGGAGTCCATGCCTCGATGGGTCAGGGCTGTTTTGACAGCAAAAGGGGGAGCAACACAACATTATAACAATGTTATGCCTGATCGGTGTAAGTGCATGTACTGTAAAATAAAGTGCAACCAAATATGAATATATAGAAGATGCGCACATTTGTATGTCATACACAAAAATACAAAACACCATCACTCTAACACACATGGCACTAAAATAATGCAATAAACATTCATCTAACAACATAAGATGTAACATAAAGCCGTACATAACTAATGAGAAAAAACTAAGAAACAACAGAGATATTTCAATGAAAAGTGAAGAGACACAAGGATCATTTTGGGAATGTCAATTTACGGTTTTTCACTGTAAATTCTGAGGTGACTTGTTCTTTGTCACTTCCAAAAATGTTTAACGTTATATTACTGTGAAATTACATCAGATGTCTACACTAGATCTATTACAGTTTTTCACCGTATAGAGTAAGAGAACTTACCATTGACCAAGTTTGAATGCTATTACCATAGCAGTCTTTACCTTTACAATCCACCCCAGTAGTTCTCTAACATACAGTATGTCAGTTGTCAACCTTGCAGAGTCTCATTGTTTCACACTTTCCGTGTCATTTAGTTGCACATCCCTCTCTGTGTCTGGTGCCTGCACAAATTGCCTCGGCTAATGGGTATAAATGGAGCTGAGCGTTCCTCGGCTGAGCAGGATTTATGAGGGTGACCCACCTGTCAAGCCGAGGCGTCGCACAAAGTAATCTCTCTGTGTTTTCAGCAGCCCTTTGCAATTGAAATCAGATTGGACAAGAATAGCAGTGATGGGTGAAGACTCTGTCTGTCCCTCAGGCGTTCTCATTGCAGTTAGAGGACTTGGGTTGAGCCTGGGAGTAATATTGAATGCTGTTTAATCATTTTAAGGGTCAGATGGCAAACACTTCTCATATGCTTCATTTATTTATATGTAGGATGCCACAGAGCGTGCTAATGACTTTTGACTTGTCAGTCAAAAATTGTGGTTACTGTACAGCAAGTACAATGGGGTATTGCATTAAACATGAGGATTATTTTAGCGTGCTTTACAAGAAAATACTCTTTCAGTCTTTCCACCGAAAGTTGTTTCTACAACATGTTATATCCAGTCTTTCAACCTCTGTGTCATGACCTTGTAATATGACACAATTATGCACAAAATGCAGATAAAACATGGAGAAAACTCTAGAATCCATGTCTGCACGGACAGCCTTATTCTGCTTTTAAACCCTCTGGAATGAAGGTGCAAATGATTTTCTATGGTAATCAACATGCCACAAATGCTGTTCATAGAACTTAGGAAAAAATAAAAAGACTAAAAATTCCTTTAACCAGCTGATCTTTGATTGACCAGTTTTTGCAAATGACTAGTGCCAGACCAGTAAATACACTGTAAAAATTATTTTTCAAAGTACATTTTACAAGCAAACACCATTTCAGTCTTTCTACTTCAGTATTTTACATTTTACTCAGTGTGTTACTTGTCGTTTCTTTGTAATATATTGTTAAATGTATTAAAGTGCCTCTATTATGCTATTTTAAATGATTCTCATTTTGTTTTGGAGTCTACTACGACATGTTTACATGCATCAAAGTTAAAAACATGAATATTCTCATAATATACACTATATTGCCAAAAGTATTGGGGATCACTGAGTTCAGGTGTTCAATCACTTCATGGCCACAGGTGTATAAATCAAGCACTAGGCATGCAGACGCTTCTACAAACATTTGTGAAAGAATGGGTCGCTCTCAGGAGCTCAGTGAACTCAAGCGTGGTACCGTGATAGGTTGCCACCTGTGCAATAAGTCCATTCCTGACATTTCCTCACTACTAAATATCCCACGCTCAACTGTTAGTGGGATTATAACAAAGTGCCCTCCTGACCTCATCCCGATAGAACACCTTTGGGATGAATTAGAGCGGAGACTGCGAGCCAGGCCTTCTCGTCCCAACATCAGTGCCTGACCTCACAAATGCGCTTCACGAAGAATGGTCAAAAATTCCCATAAACACACTCCTAAACCTTGTGGAAAGCCTTCCCAGAAGAGTTGAAGCTGTTATAGCTGCAAAGGGTGGGCCAACTCCATATTAAACCCTACGGATTAAGAATGGGATGGCATTAAAGTTCATGTGCATGTAAAGGCAGGCGTCACAAAACTTTTGGCAGTATAGTGTACATTGGTTTACTCTGCTCTGATTGGTCAGATGACCCAGTCTGTTGTGATTGATCTACTCTGCTTTGATTGGTCAGATGATCCAGTCTGTTGTGATTGGTCTACTCTGCTCTGATTGGTCAGATGACCCAGTCTGTTGTGATTGGTCTACTCTGCTCTGATTGGTCAGATGACCCAGTCTGTTGTGATTGGTCTACTCTGCTCTGATTGGTCAGCTACCCAGTCTGTTGTGATTGGTATACTCTGCTCTGATTGGTCAGATGATCCAGTCTGTTGTGATTGGTCTACTCTGCTCTGATTGGTCAGATGATCCAGTCTGTTGTGATTGGTCTACTCTGCTCTGATTGGTCAGATGGTCCAGTCTGTTGTGATTGGTCTACTCTACTCTGATTGGTCAGATGGTCCAGTCTGTTGTGACTGGTCTACTCTAAATATCATAGGGACTATCATAGTCCCCATCAGAAATATCATATCAAGAAACCACATAGCAATGTGCTAGAAACCAGCCATAACCATATGTCCATATTGAAGTCAACATCATTACACTGCATTCTGATAATAGCTGCACAGACGCTTCTGTTCCTGCTTTTTGACCAAATGTTCCTTAATTTGTCCGGAAGGAGTTTTCTCCCTCCCACACTAAACGGAGCTTGTTACAAAACCAGCAGAGCTTAAAGTGCAATCGTTTGTTTTAGCTAATTGTTCCAGAGTTCAGCTGATGGGTCTCCATTCATAAAGAGCGTCAGAAGAAAAACCAGAAGGATATCAAGAGATGGAGAGGTTCTGTTCACTAAACTGAGCACCATGATATTAATTTAATCAGTCAAGGGATGTGTAAAAGGGTTGGATCATGGTCCAGACCAGTGCACTCAGATGTCTGACACCCAAAAACTAGGCACTGCAAATGCAATTGATATTGATAGACAAACAGTGCTTGAATAGGTGCCTCTAAATGTTGGCACAATGCAACGCAACATAGGCTCATTGGAAAAACATGCCTCTACCTACATTTATTTTGTTTGAAAATCTCCAAAAACATATCTATACATACAATTCACTGCAGTTTCCAGCTGAAATGAACACTAGCGGCAACTTTTATTCCTTTTAACTAGTGCTGTCAGAATTAACGTGTTAATGCACGTAATTATTTTTTTCAGTTTAATGTTAAAAATATTTATTGCAATTAATGCAGCATCTGTTTTTTCCCATCATCCTTTGGCTAGAGTTACATTATATGATCACACTCTTATTCATGCAAACGCTTTTAATCCATTCAAGACACAGTAGACAACACAGGGTCACAAAAAACAATAACTTTTTGTGCATTTTGACAGAGCAAGTAAAAATCTGAACCGGTCTGACTCGACCAATAGAAAACAAAAAAGGCAGGCAAATGTGACATTTATTATAACGGGTTTATGTGAAGATTGTCTTAAGTTCACTTAAATTAAAAGTTGGTAGATTTTTTTAAAGCCTAATGAATGTTAAAATGTATAGCTTTCAATCATACTGTAATTCTGAATGCCTATAATTGGGAAAAAAAAAAAAAAGTTACATCAGTATCAGTGATACTGGCATTCATTCATAAAAAGATGCCATTAAACAAATATTTCAAATATAGGCTACAGTCTTTATGTTGTTTCTACATTAATTTGGAGATTAAATGTGAAATATTACAATATATTAAAAACTTTAACGTTAGGTTTTATTAATCGTGATTAATTACAGAAAAATGTCATTAATTTGTTTCTTTAATCGATTGATAGCATTACTTTATTACAGAAGCAGATTGTCAACTAATAAATATTTATTTTTGCATACTTACTTGCACAATACTATGTTATGACCTCAAAATACTTTTACCGTAATGTATGATCTGTAAACGAATACTTTGTGCCGTTTGCATCACATCACCGGCTCCAGGTTTGGTTTTTCTGGCATTGTAAACTTGCTCAGGAGCTCACCTGGTACAGCACGAGTATAAAACAGCTTAAAGACCTGTAGAATCAAGCTAAAGTGTCATGGTTGCTTCAGAAAATGCCTTTTTTAATCTGATGTTTGCTTTTGTTAACACTGTCGGTTAAGTTTAGGGCAGGGTTTAGTGTAGGTGCTACGTTATTTACAATCGCAAACCGGACATTTCATTTCCAAACTGCAGCGACATGTACAACAACCAACGTAGTAAAACACTGACAGATTCACGTTCATCTGTTTTGGGTAAAACTGAACACACTTTTGCGCAACCAACTGAACATTAGCTTTCAAAGTGTCATGGAACTGATCATCGTTTTTCCATCAGATCTCAGCTCTAATAACACCACACAATTACACACCACGTTTTTAATACATTAGTATGCTAAATACTGCTTAGATGCTGAAGAAGTCTAAATTGTTTTCACCCTTGCAATGTATTAAAAATGTGGTGTGTAATTGTGACTTCATTGCGTTACACTGTTGAGACTTTATTTCTCATATTAGCGGATCCTTCAAACTACATCAATTCAAGTTTATTGAAGCGGAATGAGTCATTTTGATATAAAGTCCCAATTATCATAAAATAAAGAGATTTTCTGTAGCGACTGCAGAATGAAAAATCATCTTACTTTTTCTTATTTGTTTACTCCAAAGAGGTTGGAGCCCAGAGGTCTCAAAGGACCGTAATCTGTCCTCAATGTGTTAGCATGGTAAAATAACCACGTACTGTTCAAATAACAATAATCAAGCAGCCTTTTAAGATCACAATTGCACTGTACACATTTCCTCCTGTCAGGTGCCTGCCACTATAAAACCCAAAGCCTAAAGAAAAAAGCACTCTTGCATTCAGCTAAAAGCATCAAAATTATATGTTCAGACAAGAAGCGTAAACACAATGCCCTGCCTGAATCATCCACACTCAGAAGAGAGCTTGTAGTTTTTAAAAGGTCTTGAAACGCCTCTCTGATGTCTCTGTTGAATTATGTTTGCTTATGTGAGTGTAATTTGTATGATAAATAGAGAAAAGGCTCTTAAAGAAAAATATCAAAGAGAGTCGACTGCTCGTGATTGAGCTGTACAGGCGTGTGTACGGGTCCTAATCGTGCCGCTTTACATGTCCAACAGGGCCGAGGTGGGAAAGGCAGCATCTATGTGTGGGCCTCCGGAGACGGTGGTAGCTATGACGACTGTAACTGCGACGGATACGCCTCCAGCATGTGGACCATCTCTATTAACTCGGCCATCAACGACGGACGCACGGCGCTCTACGATGAAAGCTGCTCCTCCACCCTGGCCTCCACCTTCAGCAACGGCCGAAAACGAAACCCTGAAGCTGGCGTGGTGAGTGAGTGTGTGTGAGTGTGTGTGAGTGTGTGTGTTTCAGGTAAACCTAATTTATGAGGATAAAATGTCCCCACAAAGATGCCAATATCAGAAATCCTTGTGTGGACATTTTTTGGTCCCCATGAGGATAACAGCTTATAAATCAGACTGTGATGTTTTTTAAAAATGTAAAAACGGCTTTTGATGGGTATGTTTAGTATTATGGTAGAAAACGCACCGTTAGAACAGCATAAAATTCTTTATGTCTATAGAAAGTCCCCATAAAACATGGAAACACAACGTTTATACACATTATAATCAGGGTTTGAAATTAACACCCGCCAACCCGCCAAATGCAAGTAAAAATCAACTTTGGCGGGAAACGCTGTCAAATCACTCGCCAATCTTTACTCACTTTGCTGGGGAAGTTCGTGCAAGCCAAATCTGCGTAGATTTAGCGTAAATACTCAATTTGTGCGTCATCATGATATATTAAATACAGCATATTGTGCAGAATCTGCGCATATCTGGCTTACTTGAACGCACACTTCACTACGCAACAAATAATGGCTCGATTGTTCATTTGCATTGAAGCAATAGCGAAGATTAAAAAACATAATAATGTGGCGTTTGTTTTGTTCCTGTATTGATCTGTACACCTAAAATACATTTTTGGTGAAAAGGTTGAAGATGAAAGAAGAAAAGGAGGAGATGCTGGATGACAGGATTTTTTTTTTAATAAGAATGCATGAAACCCAAACTTTATAATAAATAAATATATATTATATAAACTGTGTCATAGTTAATCTGGTTTATTTCTCTCTGGCTAGCAGAAGTAGCCAAATTGGCCAGTGAGTTAAAAAGGGAATTTCAAACCTTGATTATAATGCATAAATATTCATTGTTACACCTTTAGAAAGTATAATGCATTAAAATGCATGGCAAACAACCAATTTCAGATGTAACAAGGAATCTGCAAATATTAAAATTTTTACGTCCTGCTCCGAGAGACACAGGTAGAGGATCCAAACGCAGCTTTAATGAAGGGTAATCCACAATCGTAGTCAAAAGTACAGGCAAGGTCAAAACAAGGCAGGAGACAGAGGCAAAAGGGTAATCCAGGAAACAGGCAAGAAATCCAACAAACCAAGAGACATGAAACCAGGGAAAACGCTCAGAAGTGCAGTGTAACACATACAAAACCTTGCAAAGAATGACAGGGTGAACAGGCTAGATATAGGCAGAGGTAACGAGGTAAATGAGACACAGGTGTAAACAGTGAGTGCTGATGAGTCCGGGCAAAGGATTATGGGTGATGTAGTCTATGATGGAATGACAGTCCGGGTTGGAGTGCCCTCTGGTGGTGATCAGGGGCACTCACACTGGTGAATCGTTACAAAAATACATTTGAACTTGGGTTCCAATTATTTATGAAAAGATGTAATGCATTAAAGCGTATATTATGAATACCATAATGCATTATACATAACAGCGTCAAGTAATTTTTATTATAATGGCAGACTAATTTCAACATATAATTGTGATTTTTATTATAATGACATTATTAGAACAGTATTATTCTTTCCCCCTTTTCATAGAAACAAATGAAAAATATGTTGCAGTGAAAGGCAATGAAGTGTGGGATATATCTGTCCTGGTTGTGTGATATTGAGTCTAATCCCGTCCGGATATTTTTACAAGATTCAATTTGGTGCTCAAGAGTGTGCAGTTCAAGTGTCCTTTTGAAACGCAATCCCAGCGCGATAATACAGAGTATGACAGTGATGAAATGACAGGAAGTTAATTGTTTCATGCATTTTGTGTCTGAACAATGACTCGAAAATAGAATTGGAGGCATGCATTCAGCTAGGAACTTAATCAGAGCATATCTGCCGACTCAAAGAAAGGATCTGAGATGAAGACTGTGGTTAGTCTGTCAGAGCTGATCCTGTCAATGGAAAGGCGGGAATTGCCTGGTGTCAGTCTGGATTCAGTCAGGGCGATCAGGGTTGATGTGGTTTGGTGTCGTGAGCCATCAGTTTGTCGCTTGACTCTGATTCAGCACTGAGCGGTAGATATAAAAACCAAAAGAAATGGCAAATTCTACAAAGGGATTATCACTGAGTAACTGATTTAGTGATAGAGGAAATGTAGCAGGTCGTATGAGTGACTGCGGTTACACCCACTGAGTGGCAAAAAGACTGAGAGGCAGCATTGGTTTTCAGCGTGAATGCTGTGAAAAACACACAAAACCAGGCCCGGTGCCAGACCCCATGGACATCCCTGTGCCTCCCTCCGGTCCGAGGGAGACGGACTTGATAAGAGCGTGTGATTTTCTCACTCAAACCACTGCCGCTGCTGCTTCTGCTACTGATCGCTTTTAGAGGGCAAAGCTGCCCATAACTGCTGGTCTAGGATCTGTTTTCTTCGTAATAATAGCATATTATTAGCAAAAAAGAGTTGGCGTATCTGTATTTGCACTCGTCAAATGATTCAATTTCCAATGTGTTTTCGCTTCGGTGAGTATTGTAGCCAATCACAGACATGTTTGTTGATTTCTTGAAGGCAATGGCCAATCACAGGTGTTGAAGTTAGAATCCACTCACCGCTCGAGTGTTTGTCCAGGGCTGAGTTCTGCACGTGCTAATCCCCTTTAAGACATTATGTAAATAAGATATTCATTGTGTCGTCAGCTTCACTGATTAATATAACGGGACTGTGTGAGATCGCGTTCATTGAATGAGTGACAGCTTTTAGTGATTATGATATATACGGGTGCGCTTTTTGCACGCTGTCTAGGCGATTTAAAAAATAATTAATAGGCCTATAGTATATTCAGAATTTGAATAAAACTTTTGTTTTCCATTCTTGACAAGCGGCCACATACACACTTCAATACACAGGCCCATCTGCATATACCTGCGGGATTGTGTTGAAATTATGATGACTGACAGTGATAAATATTTATGTATGTATCGAAGTCAGGCTCATATAAATGTCAGGAAACATGATTCCTGGCTGCGTGTCAATATCCATAGATCACTGGATCTTTGGTAAGTTGTAAGGAACACTATATCGAGTCCAACCTTTAGTTTAAACTGATAACCGTTTGTTCTACTGGCGTTTTCCCCGTTAACTCCAGTCATGCAGCAGCTCTTCTGCCACTTAGTCCGGCTGAGGGGGCGTGATCCGGCGGGAAAGTGATGTCAATGCATACCCTCTATAGGCTACTATCAGGCTCTTGTGTGCCTCTGAACTCTTGTTTTGGGTTGGTGCAGAGATCGTGTCTTCTTCTTCTGCTCTTTGTCCTGTTGTGGCGGTTATCAAACAGTGTTGCATTACCGCGCGCGCCCCCTTCTGGACTGGAGTGTGAATCGCCTGTGACCGACTGTATTCAGCGTCTGACTGTATGCAGTGACGGTTAGGGGTGAATATGTGCAGCGTTACACACACGCTGGTTCTTTACTGTAACGATTTCTTTAAAGTAGGAAAACCAATATTTTTCTCAGACAATATGGTATTTATTAAAATTTATTTACACAGATTAGACCCACATCAACTAAAACCAAACCTTTTTGCTTTCATCTCATTGCTTTTAGCAAGGTTTGCTTACATCAGTCAAAATTGTTCACGAGTACAAACGTCCATCCATCAAATATGGATGTGTCTTTCATCTCCTGGCTTTGATAGATCATCAAATGCCGGGAAACTCCAGCGTCTACATTACCTCAAAGTGTTGTGTTGACGAATATAGCTTTGAGATTTTGCAGGGTATTCTTCATTACAAGTTCTGTTTGTGAGAATTCAGAATTTATGATTTAGTTGATGAGCTGGAATATGAATCAGCAAACACCAATAATGGATGATGAATTGGATTGTGAATGATAGGAATTTACTGAATTGCATTTAAACAAATTGATAACATTATTAAAATCAGTTAAAAAGCATTTAAAATCGTTGCATCCTTAAATTTAAACTCAAGCTAGATCCTGTTTGCTACCTCAAATTTAATAACTGAATTAGAATTTCAAAGGCACTTTTAAAGTGTAATTAGGATATCATTGGTAATGTTTAATTAAGCCTTTCTCTTTGTCTGTGTCTGTCTCCAGGCCACCACGGATCTGTATGGAAACTGCACACTGCGTCATTCGGGCACATCTGCCGCTGCCCCTGAGGCTGCCGGCGTGTTTGCCTTGGCGTTGGAGGCCAAGTATGTACACTTTTGTTTTCCAGCGTATAGCTCTGATGAGTAGTGAGCCCCTGTGAAAGATTTATGAAACAATAAGGCAGCTCGCGAGCACACTGCGCTGGCAGACTCCAGCTGAGATCGTAGATTACTGCTGACGAGGTTTGTGTCAGAGCGTAGCACCGCAAGC
Source organism: Rhinogobio ventralis (assembly GCA_039654625.1). Classification (NCBI taxonomy): domain Eukaryota; kingdom Metazoa; phylum Chordata; class Actinopteri; order Cypriniformes; family Gobionidae; genus Rhinogobio; species Rhinogobio ventralis. Next base: position 1,541,638 of record CM077204.1, read on the forward strand.
ACAACTCTGGCTTTAAAAAGCCTTGCTTCATGCGTGATTGATACCCTTTTAACATCAAAATGGGTGCCAAAGCTGCATTCCCAATACATTGAGAGTTGAATGATGATGTTAGTGCATAACCTGCCAACAAATACAATTCTGCATCATGTTCCTTTATTTATAAGTCTTGCTACATGTTTTGAATACTTATATTGCATCCAAAGCAATTGGAATTTGCATCATTCCACGCCAGCATTCTTTTAAAGGGGACCTATTATGCAAAAATTCACTCTTTATAAGGTGTTTGAACACAGATGTGTGTCCACAGTGTGGGCCTGTTTACACCTGGAATTTGTCTGTTTTTAAATGTTAAAATTTGTTAAAAAATGTTTTAATTAATAAAAATTATATGTTTCAACCACATGGTGGAATTGGCAGATGTTCCCTTAGGCGGGGTATTTTGAGCTGAAATCTTTGATCATTTTCACAAAACTCATGGCCCCCAGAATATTTTGTTGTATGAATACCTGAATATACAATATATATAAAATAAAGAACAGAGCCTCTGCATTTAAACAAAGAAACAAAAAATGTATTCTAGCTTCATTCATTCTAATTGAGACTGTGACGAAAAAGTCATCATTACACTTGATTAAGAAAGCTTTGTAAAAAAGGAATTGGTGGGAAAGTGTCAGTTTTTCCACATCGGTTCTGCTTCTATTCACACATTTTACGTTAACGCTGGTGTTAATAACTGTTGACACGGCCTTTCCTGTGTAAAGTCTTTGTGTTTGCTCAGTACTAAATAATGATGCAGGTGGCAAGAGAGCAGGCCTCTTTGTTCAGCCAAAAGCAAATATGCATTGTAAACTGCAGGTTCATTTGCATGTTTGTATACTTGAGCAGCACCAGAAGTATGGCTGAAGGGTTTTGTACAGTGGGGCTGGGAGGTTTCACGGTACACTGTTCAAGTATACACAGTTACTTACCAAAGAAATAAATACACAGGTATAAAATATTGATTGGAGTAATTTTGGGTTACACTTTATTTTAAGGTGTTATTATTACAGTGTAATTGAGTGATATTAATGTACTTACTATAGGGTTAGGGTAGGATTAGGGTTTGGTTTAGGGTTAATTGCATGTAAATATGCATAATTTACTTTTGTTATTATTATGGCAAATACATGTAACATACACTATATTGCCAAAAGTTTTGGGACGTCTGCCTTTACATGCACATGAACTTTAATGACATCCCATTCTTTATCCGTAGGGTTTAATATGGAGTTGGCCCACCCTTTGCAGCTATAACAGCTTCAACTCTTCTGGGAAGGCTTTCCATAAGGTTTAGGAGTGTGTTTATGGGAATTTTTGATCATTCTTCTAGAAGCGCATTTGTGAGGTCAGGCACTGATGTTGGACGAGAAGGCCTGGCTCGCAGTCTCCGCTCTAATTCATCCCAAAGGTGTTCTATCGGGATGAGGTCAGGACTCTGTGCAGGCCAGTCAAGTTCCTCCACACCAAACTCACTCATCCATGTCTTTATGGACCGACGCTTTGTGCACTGGAGTGCAGTCATGTTGGAGCAGGAAGGGGCCATCCCCAAACTGTTCCCACAAAGTTGAGAGCGTGAAATTGTCCAAAATGTCTTGGTATGCTGAAGCATTAAGAGTTCCTTTCACTGGAACTAAGGGGCCAAGCCCAACCCCTAAAAAAACAACCCCACACCATAATCCCCCCTCCACCAAACTTTACACTTGGCACAATGCAGTCAGGCAAGTCCCGTTCCCCTGGCAACTGCCAAACCCAGACTCGTCCATGGGATTGCCAGACAGAGAAGCGTGATTGGTCACTCCAGAGAACACGTCTCACTGCTCTAGAGTCCAGTGGCGGCGTGCTTTACCCCACTGCATCCCACGCTTTGTATTGCACTTGGTGATGTAAGGCTTGGATGAGCTGCTCGGCCATGGAAACCCATTCCATGAAGCTCTCTACACACTGTTCTTGAGCTCATCTGAAGGCCACAGAAGTTTGGAGGTCTGTAGCTATTGACTCTGCAGAAAGTTGGCGTCTTCTGCACACTGTGACCCTCAGCATGCGCTGACCCCGCTCTGTGATTTTACGTGGCCTATCACTTCATGGCTGAGTTGCTGTTGTTCCCAATTGCTTCCTCTTTGTTATAATCCCACTAACAGTTGAGCGTGGAATATTTAGTAGTGAGGAAATGTCAGGAATGGTCTTATTGCACAGGTGGCAACCTATCACGGTACCACGCTTGAGTTCACTGAGCTCCTGAGAGCGACCCATTCTTTCACAAATGTTTGTAGAAGCGTCTGCATGCCTAGTGCTTGATTTATACACCTGTGGCCATGAAGTGATTGAACACCTGAACTCAGTGATGTGGAGGGGTGTCCCAATACTTTTGGCAATATAGTGTATCTAACAAGGACATTGTAAAATAAAGTGCTACCAAATTTTGTTATATTACTTGTACCATAAAGTAAAAGAAAAGAAGTCCCTTCCATATGAACTAGGCGCAAACTAGACTGCAACAATATTACAATATTAATTTATGTATTATCATTAATCTGCAGTCTACTTGTTTTCCTCTGTTCTAACACTCACCCTATTAATTTTCTAAATGCATGTTAAAGATCTTATTCTGAACCACTTAATGTTTTTTCTGCATTCACTTTTGAGTGCCACACCCACATCTCATCATCCAATCAACAACCATTGGACAGAACCAAGTCCCGCCCCACTTTTTTTTCCACTTAGACAATATCACATTACCATAACAGTAATACTAAAGACCCGTTTTACTTCAATCAGTGACTGTTTTGTAAGACTGTAGCAGGGATGAGCAGTGGTTATTCAGAAATGTTTTGGCACTGAATGCTGTGATTGATCAGAGTGAAGTATTCCAGAGAGCTGTGTAATAATAAAATATAAAACATTCACTCATGCCTGACATGGGATGTTTGTCCTTTTGCCCATCTCTAGGATTAATAGTCAGAGAGTAGTCAGTAAGTCGGTGTAGTCAACATCCGCTTCCTCTAGCGCTCTGCGCTATGTGCTCTTTACAGGAAGTCATTGACTCAATAGAGCACATTTATTGTAAATTTATATAATAACTATTAGGATTCATAAATGAGGCTTGAGCCTTGGCTTGACTTGATTTCCTTTATTGTTATGTGTGTGTGTGTGTTTTCTTGTAGCCCGAACTTGACCTGGAGGGACCTGCAGCATCTGACAGTACTCACGTCTAAGAGGAACAAACTGCATGACGAGGTGCACCAGTGGAGGAGGAACGGTGTGGGCCTGGAGTTCAACCATCTGTTCGGCTACGGCGTGTTAGATGCCGGAGGAATGGTCAAACTCGCCCGTGAGTGGAAGACCGTTCCGGAACGATTCCACTGTGTGGCTGGATCCGTGCAGGAGATAGAGTGAGTACAGAACCAATACGACTACAACACGTAATGCTGTTTGCAACCGTTTTACTTCAGCAATCTGACTGTGATATTTCCAAGTGAACAGGATGATGAAGGAAGAATGTAAAGTGGTTGGATTGAGAGCAGAATTGAGCCAAATGGTTGAAAAATAAAAGGGACGTCAACTGAAAAGAAAAGGCCAGTCGGCGCAAGTTATTACATTTTTATTATAAAGACAAACATTTTATAATAATATAAGGACACAGTTTCGTGCACTCTGACCTGTAAATTCATATCTCCTCTACGCTAGCTTTCCTCCATAATGTGGTTTTCTAATAAACCTGGCATTGTTTATTACAAATATTGTTAGCTCTCTGACATATTACTTTTTTCCTTGCGCGTCACCGGCCCACAGACATTACAGTAAAATCCTATACTAAACCTAAACTAATCTTGACAATCTATATATCAGTTGAAAGCTTCCAATCTCTAGTTTCCATATTTGATTTTCAAAATATATTACAGAGGAGCAGTAATTTATCAATTTGCAACAAGAATATTGTCATACTCAATAAAAGGCGTGTTCAGACCTTTATTTTGAAATAGCGATAGACGTGATTGGTAGAAACCTCAGTTTGTTTTCATGCCAAGCGTTCAAAAGATAACATGCATTCAATTTTAGGAGAAAAAAAGTCTGAAAATGTTATAATTATAAAGAAAAAAATTATAGATTCTCCGTTTGTGATGTGGCGGTGAGCTATAACGCACATATATGTTCTTTTTATGTGTTTATTAGAGGTTGAGTTCAAATCAAATACTGCCAAACTGGCCATACTACTTCTGAATAGGATGTCTACTTCATAAATTGTATGAAAATTATGAAAATATATGCTTCAGATCACTCAAACCATATATGGAAATGGAGGCGCCCTTATATGGTCAGTAATGGGGTTTGGCTGCCATCTAGTGGAAGCGTTTGGTACTACGCCCAAACTAAATCTCACTGAAAGCTCAATTTTTGAGATATCAACCTAAAATGTTTGGCTTTGATTTTCTTGCAGTTTTAGAGTAAAATATATATTTTATATAAAATATGAATAATTATATTTTTACATAGTTAATTTTTTTTAACTTTCTTAATTTATTTCACTTCTACAATAATCTGCCTTCGTCTATACGTCAATCTTATGTCTATATTCCAAAGCATTCTTGAATTACAACCATTTACGTTCGGATAGTGAATTTTCCTCTCTATGCGAAAAAAGCGGGGGTTAAGGGGTTAAATCGCTTAAATCGGTTAAAGCGTTTTTTAAATGTAAATAAATGCAAATATTGCAAAAAGTCGTTTGACCAATCAGATTGACCTTGAATACAAACTTTCCTTTGACGCTTTGAAGTTATGTATTACTTATAAAAATAAGCGTAAGCCTGTGACATCATATCCTGTTGCTCATATTCATCGTGGCATCATAAATTTACATGTGCGACATTCTAGCATTGCTTGGCAATCGTTAATATCCAACATATCCAAATATGGTAACACGTTATTACCGTTTTAGACATTCTACTAACTATTTCAGTTTTTCTACTTACTATTACAATATTATTTCTACTTAGATTTTCATGTTTAATTCAACTTTCTGTTTCTTTGTAATCAATTGTGACATTTACTAGCAATTTCTCAGTGAAAATTATACTTTTTCAGTGCGGTTTACACTAAAGAACTGTATGCCGGGAAAAAATCTGAATGATCTTGTTTTATTAAAGTAAAAAATTATATTTAACATCACTGAATCCACCTAAATACATTGATTTATACCAAAGTTCAGGTAGATGTAGCTCTTTAAGATAACAATCGCAAGTTGCCACTTTTTTCCAGTGCATGCTAATTTATGATTGTCTTAAATATGATTCCCTCCCCCCTCTGTTTTGATATGCATTATGTGTGTGTGTGTGTCAGTGGCGAGCGGTGAGTTTTTTACCCGGGTATGCTGGGTGGCGCTTTATGTCAAAAACACACCTGCACGTTGGATGGGTTTATAATAAGCATGTTTGCGTTCGCTGCTCATGACACATAGCAACACAGCTAAAGGTTTCCTAACATATTTGACATTTTTTTTATTAAACATGGATCTTTATTTTCAATAAAAAGGCTTATTTCTGCTATTGCTCATTTTGTAAATATAAGCAACTAATTTGTACGTGCAAACTGGGTGCTGGTGTGATGAGACGTCATACTCGGCTAGATTCACCTCGAACTCGTGAATCTTCGGATGCGGAGCCGTGCAAAATGGGGTCTCGCGCACTACTCATTTTTGCCTCGCGCACCTTCGGCCTTGTGCAGACGTGTCGAGTATAAACCAAGCTTAAATCAAAGACGACCATGGCAGGCGTCAATTTAAATGCCAGAAGTGCTTTATTATGTTTAGGGCCCGAGCACCGATGGTGTGAGGACCCTATTGGAATTGCTCAGACAATTACACTCACCTAAAGGATTATTAGGAACACCTGTTCAATTTCTCATTAATGCAATTATCTAATCAACCAATCACATGGCAGTTGCTTCAATGCATTTAGGGGTGTGGTCCTGGTCAAGACAATCTCCTGAACTCCAAACTGAATGTCAGAATGGGAAAGAAAGGTGATTTAAGCAATTTTGAGCGTGGCATGGTTGTTGGTGCCAGACGGGCCGGTCTGAGTATTTCACAATCTGCTCAGTTACTGGGATTTTCACGCACAACCATTTCTAGAGTTTACAAAGAATGGTGTGAAAAGGGAAAAACATCCAGTATGCGGCAGTCCTGTGGGCGAAAATGCCTTGTTGATGCTAGAGGTCAGAGGAGAATGGGCCGACTGATTCAAGCTGATAGAAGAGCAACTTTGACTGAAATAACCACTCGTTACAACCGAGGTATGCAGCAAAGCATTTGTGAAGCCACAACACGCACAACCTTGAGGCGGATGGGCTACAACAGCAGAAGACCCCACCGGGTACCACTCATCTCCACTACAAATAGGAAAAAGAGGCTACAATTTGCACAAGCTCACCAAAATTGGACAGTTGAAGACTGGAAAAATGTTGCCTGGTCTGATGAGTCTGGATTTCTGTTGAGACATTCAGATGGTAGAGTCAGAATTTGGTGTAAACAGAATGAGAACATGGATCCATCATGCCTTGTTACCACTGTGCAGGCTGGTGGTGGTGGTGTAATGGTGTGGGGGATGTTTTCTTGGCACACTTTAGGCCCCTTAGTGCCAATTGGGCATCGTTTAAATGCCACGGCCTACCTGAGCATTGTTTCTGACCATGTCCATCCCTTTATGACCACCATGTACCCATCCTCTGATGGCTACTTCCAGCAGGATAATGCACCATGTCACAAAGCTCGAATCATTTCAAATTGGTTTCTTGAACATGACAATGAGTTCACTGTACTAAAATGGCCCCCACAGTCACCAGATCTCAACCCAATAGAGCATCTTTGGGATGTGGTGGAACGGGAGCTTCGTGCCCTGGATGTGCATCCCACAAATCTCCATCAACTGCAAGATGCTATCCTATCAATATGGGCCAACATTTCTAAAGAATGCTTTCAGCACCTTGTTGAATCAATGCCACGTAGAATTAAGGCAGTTCTGAAGGCGAAAGGGGGTCAAACACAGTATTAGTATGGTGTTCCTAATAATCCTTTAGGTGAGTGTATTATTCTTCTCCCAAATGAATCGGATTTTTGATGGCCTAAACATGCTCGAAAACTCACAAAACTTTTCACACGCGTCAGAAGTGGCGAAAATTTACGTCTGTTATGGGTTTCAGAATTAGGCGTGGCAAAATGGCTCGATAGGGTCCTGGTACGAAATCTGAAACCCAACAGGAAGTGAGATATTTTGAATTTTCTTTGCAAAATTGTTGCAAATTTTGCCATTTTCAGACGGTGTACTTTAACAAACTCCTCCTAGAGATTTGATCAGATCAACATTATATTTGCACAGTCTAATCTAAAGGCCTTTGCGACGTTAAACTGTGAAGATCTTGAGTTTTCGCTGAAGGGCGTGTCCGTGGCGGCCTCACAAAGTTCGATGTTTCGCCATAAAACAGGAAGTTGTTGTAACTCGGACATACAATGTCCGATCTGCCCCAAACTTCACATGTTTTATTAGAGTCCTGACCTGAACACATCTACATGCCAGTATTCAGTGACAGTCATAGCGCCACCTACTGGCAACAGGAAATGCCATGTTTTACACTGTGATTAACTCCTCATTGAGATTCAACCAGAAAAACATCATGTTTGGTCAGTCTAATCTTAAGGCCTTTGTGATGTTAAATTGTGAAGATCTTGAGTTTTCACTGAAGGGCGTGTCCGTGGCAAAAAGGCTGATGTTTCGCCATGACACAGGAAGCTGCTGTAAGTCAGACATACAACGTCCGATACGCCCCAAACGTCACATTTTTGATAAGAGTCCTGGCCTGAAGACATCTACATGCCAGTATTACTTAGTCAAAGCGCCACCTGCTGACAACAGGAAATGGCATGCTTTACACTGTAATTCCCTCCCAGAAACACATTTTAATATGCCATGAAGTACCAAACATACTAGAAACACATTAAATCAAGCAACACTTGGCTAAGTGCTAATGTATGCGATTTACGCCACGAAACAGGAAGTTGTAGTAACTCAGGCATACAATATCCGATCTGCACCAAACTTCACATGTTTGATAAGAGTCCTGACCTTAAGACATCTACATGCCAGTATTCGGTTATAGTCAAAGCGCCACCTGCTAGCAGCAGGAAGTGTGGCACATTGAAGTGACTTTGCCATATTTCCCCACTTAAATGCATGTCGCCCACTATTGGCTGTTTTCCTGAGGCTACCAGGTGGCGGTGCTCCTGGGTGCGAGGGCCCTTTCATCGCTGCTTGCAGTATAATATAATAAATATTAGTAGCCTATTATAATTAAATATAGCCTAAGTAAAATATCATCAGAATAAATGTAAGTATAATAAAAAATATAAAAATTCTTTTAAAAAATAAGTTTTTCACTTGATTTAGTCTATTTAGTTTTGTATGGAACACAATGTGATTTTCGGTGATCGAGATCTGGCAGTAACAGCTCGGCGAGCGATCCGCTCACAGCTTATCCTGTTTGTTAAATCCCTCATATGCCAGCAAACCAATGAGAACGCGCGACAGTGATGGCGATACATAACATCAGAGCACAGGCGCCAAAGCTGCTGTGGATCCGCATACCCGGAACTACAGATCTGAAGAAAATTACTGTTGTTTGGCAAATAAATAGATGACTAACCTTTATAATATCATGTAAGCTTTGTGGTACGCCTCAAACAAGGGAATTTATAGTAATTTATAGTGTTAATACTAATCAGCGAGTCCATGAATGGCTTGGGTATGACAGCTTATATGGACCGCACGCCACTGGTGTGTGTGTGATAGCTGTAGAATGATCCGGCTCGGCTCTGACCTCCTCCGTGGCCGCGCTCTGCGTGAAGGCATATTGCATGTGTCAGCTCTCCTGACTCTCCACACTCGCTCTGCTCCTCTCGGACCATCGTTCTCACATCTGCTATAATTAGTCCTCTCCCACTCACTGCTGCGCATTGCATGCTATGGCAACAGCTGCAATTACACTAAGGGAGGGATTTGTCTGTGTGTATGTGTGTGCTCTTATTTATGTAGGTGTCCTTGTCAAAACCCCCATCGACAAAGCGTCGGCCCTCGTATCGTACCCATAACACAGGGTTGCTGGGAGTTCTGGCCGAGGCACAATTCAAGAACAGCAATTAAGCCGCGGTGGAGGGAGAGATGTGAGTGAAGGGTAATGAGTAGAGGCATGCAGAGCGTTTGCTGTGTGAGAAGACTGGCTAATGAATCCCTCAAAGCGTATATGAACAAACTACAGAACAATACGACAAGGGGCACTGTGGACAGAAAATACTGGGTTTTCAGATAGGATAGATGGATAGATATTCTGTCTTTTAAGACATTGTAGCAAATCATAATGTAATCATTATTATTGTAATAAATGTTCATAATGTAATAATTCTCAAAACGTAATAAAACATGTCATATTTGTCAGGACTCTGCAAGAGATAGGACCCAGACGCAAATGAGCAATTACGGGGATTGTATTCACAAGACTGTAGACAAAAGACAGCATGGAGAATGGGACGTGAAGCAGCTCAAAACAGTGGGGCAGGGCAGACGACACGAAGACCACTGTTCCAGTCCTGGAGATGAACCAGAGTACAGGAGAGGAAGGACTAGGCAGGAACACCAGGAACCTGTAGCTTGATGCAGCTTGATGTAGATGTAATGCCAGTCTTGCTGCCAGGTTGAAACTCACAGAAGACGTCAGTGGCCAGGAACACAGGAGACAGAGCAGGAACAGACAAGAAACATACAAGACGAGACACAAGACAAGATAACATGACAGACCAGATAAAACAATTAAAGGTGCACTATGTAACTTTTCCGTCCGGTAGAGGTCGCCTATTCAAAACAAAGGCGTAGTTTGATGACGCCTAGTTTGAGCGCAGAATCTTGGGACATGTGGTCTTCACCTCACAGCCAATGGAAAAGAATCGGGATAGGACTCGAGCAGAAATCATGTTCATGGATGCGATTATTAACGTTACTGTAGTATGAAGCAGAGCAGGACCGAGTGTTGTGGAGCTGAGCAAGGCCGCTGGAGCGATTGTTAATGAGATGAACGCAACACACACCTCGCGAGCAGCGGGGCCTTTATTATGCCACAGTCGCCGGCGTCACTTCCGCTTTTCCGGTCATGAGTGTGAGGTAACGCAGCTCTGTTTATCATATTAGACACATTTGAGTGTGTTGAAAATGATGTTCTGACGTTACTTTGTGCGTTCGCTCGGCGGCTGCTGTGACACTTGTTGCACACTGCAGTGAGAGTAAAGCGTTTCTGCTGAATAAAACCAGAAGCCGAGGGTAACGCGGATATGACGCCACTGACAGGCGACGCCCTCACACGTCCCGGTTCCTTGGATAAAATAGCAATTTGCTCACGATTTACAAACAGTTGGAAACATTTGGGATATTGTAATTACTCAACTGAACAAAATATATAACACTGGCCTAGTGGTTTTTGGATATTTTACTGCAAAAATGTTACATAGTGCAGCTTTAAGAGAGCAAAAAGAAAAATGACTAGAGAAACAAAAGTAAAGAAACAAAGGTTATAACAAAAGACAAAGGTAAAAACAGAAGGAATCCTAGAAATAAGAAATTAAAAACATTTTTTTTTTTTACTGGGAAATAAGAATGAGCTAAAGGAGAAAAATATAAAAAGTAAAAATAAAGTTCTAAATCAAAAGAGAAACCAAACTGGACTGAAACGCACAACAACAATAACTAAGCAGAACAAGGCTAGAGAAAACCATAACAACTAGGATAGTTGGTAATAGAGAAATATCAAAGATTAGCTTCAACAACAAGATAACACCACACTGAACGCAACACACCAGCAAAGACATGAGGGAAAGGAGCACAGTATAAGGGACCAGAGCACATGAGGATCAGGTGAGCACTGAATCCGAAATCGCCCCCTATACCCTCACTATTTGAGGGCACAGCCATTTGTAGTGCTGTCCAAAACCATAGTGGGCGTTATTGAGTGCACTCATTCTATCCCACAATGCACCGCAATAACGAGTGTACACACGGCGGCTGTCCGAATTCGCTCACTTGTTTTCATTCACTGTATTAGTGAACTAAAGTAGGGAATAGTGATTGAGGGTTTAGGGGGCGATTTCAGATTCAGCCTCGGACTAAACAAGGGGGCGTGGTAACAGGAAACAAGGAGCACATGGCAAACACAAACAAAGACAGAGCCATGTGCTTAGACACAACACAAACATAGAGACATTAGACAAGGCTGCCAATATTTTCATTATTGTAATAGCTTTTAAAACATAAAAAAATATTAGTATTCCCTTACAGTACATTTTTAAAAATCTTAAACTAGCTGTGAAATGCAACAGATTTAAATAGTCATGCTATTATTATTATTATCATTATTATTAAAGTATTGGTATTCCTTTACAGTCAATTTTAAAAATCTAAATTGAAGTCTTAACCTGCCTACAAAATCCACCAGATTACTAATACTGTACTACTACTTATAGTAGTTTAAAGGTGCAAAAGTTCAATTTTATTTATTTATCTGGATTTAGATTATTAAAATGTACTGTAAAGAAATACCAATGCTTTATGTTTAATAAACATGTAAAAATAATAATAATAATAATAATAATAGCATGAATATTTAAATGCTGCATTTCACAGCTAGTTTAAGACTGGATTTAGATTTTTAAAAATGTACTGTAAGGGAATACTAATATATATATATATATATATATATATATATATATATATATATATATATATATATTTTTTTTTTTTTATTTTTTTATTTTTTTTTGTGTCAATAATGAAAATATATGTTTTTGGTTTGTTTATAATGTAATAATTTTCTCATAATGTAAAAATTGTTATTACATTATGAGCTCAAGATTTTATTACATTGAGAAAATCATTACATTATGAACATTTTATAATAATAATAATGTAATGCTTATTACATTATGTGCAGTTATTGCTACAGACATTTTAATGGGACATATGATGGGGACATAAAACTGAACTGTAGTCGAAAAACAAGTACAAACAAATATATGGCAGATAATCTGTCTGTTTTCCACATATGGAATGCCCTGTTGTCGGCATCTTGCTGATTACAGTAGTTGTCGCAGCACTCCCATAAAGCTATGCAGAAAAAAACACCTATTCACCGGCGGCAAATGACACAATGTACCACCTTTTATTCCAGAACGGTAATTAAAAAGAAAGCATCAGCTCATGATACTTGTTTTCTGTGTCAGCTCTTTATAACTCTCTGTGACTTCAGGTCATGGCTCAGTTTGTTTTCCCAGACAGAGTTCCCTGTTCACTGATGCGTCTACTGTTTTAAGCCAAGCTGTTAATAACATTTGCATGTTGTCAGATCGCTGCAAGTAAGGGTACTCTACATTTTGAAATTTGGTACATGCACTCTAGAGATATAGAGCCCTATTTTACCGATCTGAGCTCATGGCGCTGGTGCACTGAGGGTGTGTCCGAATACACTTTTGCTAGTTTAATGCCTGAAAAAACAATTGGCGCGCCAGGCACATGGTCGTACCTAGTTTCTTAATGTGTCATGGGTGTGTTTTGGGGCGTAAAGTGCAACAAACCAATCAGAGTCTCATCTCCCATTCCCTTTAAAAGTCAGTTGTGCTCGCACCATAGAGGATTCACTATTAACATGTGAGCGGAAAGACTGAACGCTTCTCCAGAGAGGAATCCTTTTACTTTTAATATTTAAAATATTTAATATTTATTGTGTGTGTGTGCTGCTGCGCGTCCCTGTGTGTGTAATAATCAAAGTGTACACGCGTTGTGCACCGCCTATAAGCTCATATTACTAACACACCCTTTAAAGAACACTAAAATACTGCGCTATTGACTTTAGCACAGGTGTGTGTTGGTCAATGGCGCAGTGGTTTTCAGTTCCTCACAATAGCAACGCTCCAGCAATGCTCCTGAACTCCTGGTGTTCAGACCAGACGCCCATGGGTGAACAGATGCGCCAGTGCATTTGATATTTAAACAACGTGGAGCTGGACGTGAACATGAGAACTGCATCCGGCTGAAACTAGCAAAAAACACTTGCGTCACGCCTGGTGTCACATTGAGCTGGGTGTATGATAGGGCTATATAGATATAAACTTGCAATTGTGATGAAAAAAACAAATACTGTGTTCATGTACTTTTACATTTACGTTTTATGCATGACGCCCGTAATTACAAATGAAATAATTGCCAACAGTCTGATTAACAAGAAAGCCTTCACTTTCATTGCTAGCTGAGTGACATTTACGGTATGTGCTAAATAGGTCTTCGCAAACACACGGCCTCTCAACGGATCGCACATTACCTTAGATGTTTCACACGGCTCTTTTAATAACTGTAGTCTCGCCTTTATGCACCAACACATCCACACCCATGTGTCCTCTTGTGTGGCCTTTGGATATTTCTATCAAATAGTTTCCTGGGAAACACTAGCCTCTCAAAGACTGACGCGCACACAAACACACCCACTAATCTGAGCGCCGTAATGGGCCAGGCTGGGAGACCTGCCTCTGATAATGCCATTACATCCACTTTACGGCCGCTCGCTCGAGTCCTCCGCCGTTATCATCACAGCGGCACAAAACAGCCAGTCAGCAGCGGCGGGCCTTTGTGCTCGCGCCACAACAAAGCAGGAAAAAACCCATCATCTGGCCAAACCTATTGTTGGCACCACGAATGTGTGCCATTGAAAATAGAGGAACATATAATCATTTTTTTTTCATGGCCCAGTTTTGCTGCTTGTTTTAAAACGGCAGTAGCTCAGAATGGTAGAACTGTAAGATTATTTTATGAAATGAAAACAGAAGCTTTGCATTGGAGCTCTTGAACACATACTAATTTTGGTGATTATTTATTTGACATTTCTGTAGTTGTTTAAATGCATTTGTCTGTCGCCTATCCATTACGGCCAGAGAGGTCTTTACATTCATACTTGTTTATTAGATAATGTCGCTAAATTAATATTAACTCTGCAAATGTCACCGGGAACATTAACGTGATCGAATAGCCAAACCCAGACTTTTTCTTCTGCACTGATTTATTGGGAAAGTCTGCAGAAGGGCTTAAAATCAATGTGAAATATTAACTGACCCGGTTTTCTTTCTTAACCCTTGTGAAAAAGTAGTACACTTGAACATGCTTTTAAAAAGAGTACAGAAATAATATGCTTTTAAAGAATATACTGAATGTTGTTTTCAGACGCTTAATTGCATGTTAAATGAAATGAAAAATGACAATGTATTCCAGTTTAAATTGATATAAAATGCAATAGTTGAACTTAAAATAGCAAATCTTTATATGTAATTTCAAGTTCTATTGTCTTTGAAATATGGTTATAGTGTACCACTGATTGTACTGGCAAGCATTTATGGCAAACTAAAATTTACTTTAATGTAATTTCTATTGACTGAAAAATCATTTGACTGTCTCAATGAGTGAGTCATTGAATCATTCATTCAACCGATTCATCTAAACGGCTGATTCATTCAGGAACGAATCATTTGACTGTCTTAATGAGTGAGTCATTGAATCATTCTTTCAACCGATTCATCCAAACGGCTGATTCATTCAGGAACGAATCATTTGACTGTCTCAGTGAGTGAGTCATTGAATCATTCTTTCAACCGATTCATCTAAACAGCCGATTCATTCAGGAACAAATCATTTGACTGTCTTAATGAGTGAGTCATTGAATCATCCAAACGGCTGATTCATTCAGGAATGAAACATTTGACTGTCTTAATGAGTGAGTCATTGAATCATTCTTTCAACCGATTCATCTAAACGGCTGATTCATTCAGGAACAAATCATTTGACTGTCTTAATGAGTGAGTCATTGAATCATCCAAACGGCTGATTCATTCAGGAATGAAACATTTGACTGTCTTAATGAGTGAGTCATTGAATCATTCTTTCAACCGATTCATCCAAACGGCTGATTCATTCAGGAACGAATCATTTGACTGTCTCAGTGAGTGAGTCATTGAATCATTCTTTCAACCGATTCATCTAAACAGCCGATTCATTCAGGAACAAATCATTTGACTGTCTTAATGAGTGAGTCATTGAATCATCCAAACGGCTGATTCATTCAGGAACGAAACATTTGACTGTCTTAATGAGTGAGTCATTGAATCATTCTTTCAAGCGATTCATCTAAACGGCTGATTCATTCAGGAACAAATCATTTGACTGTCTTAATGAGTGAGTCATTGAATCATTCATTCAACCGATTCATCCAAACGGCTGATTCATTCAGGAACAAATCATTTGACTGTCTTAATGAGTGAGTCATTGAATCATTCATTCAACTGATTCATCCAAATGAATCTGAAAACACAGCGTATTACAGCCATGGAAGCCAGCAAACAAACTGGCTCAGAGATTGCAGATTCTACCCAACCTAAAAAGCCTTGGCATCCATCTAAAAATCTCTATGAGCGAAAGCACATTAAAACAAAGATAAATCAACTCATCAACTTACAGTGTGTGAGTCTCCTCGCCTTCCTTTGTCAACTGCGCTCGTTCCTGTTGCGTGTCCTCAAACTGGCAACCGGCATGAACGTCGAGTCTAAGGAGGAGGGGTGGGGCAAACTATATTTTGAATTTGGACTTCAGTACCCATTTCAACCACTAGCTGTCATTCCTACATACAGCACCTTTACATACTACAGTTAAAAATTCTAAGTACTTTACACATGCAGTATTATGTTAGTCAACACATCAAAATAAGTGTATTTCTTTAAAGCACAACAAAATATTTCAATCATGACAACTCCGAACAGTTTTAGCATGGTGATGAATATGGTAATGTTAATATACTTATTCTTGGCGGACTAGGGACCAGATTTACTAAACAAGGCAAATTAGCGTGAGAGCGCAATCCCATAAAAGCGCAGATGAGATGAGTTCTTCATGTGATCTACTGACGATGTGCAAATTAAAGATACAAACACAGCCGGATCATTTCCATAATGACCTTGCATGATTAATTTAAATACTCTCTGAACAGGAAACTCCTACAAATGCACATTCAATAAGATCAGCCGCTAAAATAATCCTGTCCACACCTTTTCTGTCCTGTCTTGTATCAGATCTAGGCAGGTGGAGCTAGGGAGGTGGAGGGGTTCAGAGGAAATCTGTTCATGCGCTGCAGGACTAGCCTACAGCAAACACTGAACCAGAGTGTTTAAATGTTGAGCAAGCAAGCAATCTTATTGGCCCTTAAATAGTGCAGTATTTGAGGGGACATCTATTTGTAGTGGTCCCCGAAACCATAGTGGACGTTGAGTTCAATTCAATCCCACAATGCATCACAATAACAAGTGTACAACCGATGTACGTTCAGCGGCTAGAGAATACCCATAATGCACTGTGAGAGTCGCACGGCAAATTAATTCCAGCGTCTAAACAGAAGATGGCGCCCACAGCTGAATCATCCGTCCATCCATTCGTTCTACAAACCGCTGTTTTGTCAACTCTTTCCCCCCCAAAAATAAGTATTTATCAGAGAGGATGTTGTGCATGTCTCCATTGTTCCAGAGAAGTGATAATGGAAGAGCATAACATTTGTCTGGGTTGAAATGCTTAGAGCTCGCCTAAAGGTCCTCCGTGGAGTTTTAGCATGTGCATATGTCAACCCCTGGGGATACAGCAGTGGTTAACGTGTAGTGCACATGATAAAATGCCATCCGCTGTCTGTAAACGATCCAGCTAGACAGTATCTTTTGCCTCTGGCTTTTTTTAAATAATATCTCGCTCTCTTGCTCTCTTTCTTTGTGCAGTAAAATACAGTCGGGAAACAAACTGGTGCTGAGCATCACAACCGATGCCTGCCAGGGAAAGGACAATTTCGTTCGGTATCTGGAGCACGTGCAGGCCGTCATCACCGTCAACGCCAGTCGCCGTGGAGACCTGAACATCAACATGACTTCACCCATGGGGACCAAGTCCATCCTGCTGAGCCGCCGACCTCGGGACGACGACGCCAAGGTGGGCTTCGACAAATGGCCCTTCATGACCACCCACACGTGGGGTGAGGACCCTCGCGGGACCTGGCTGCTGGAGGTGGGTTTCCAGGGAGAAACCCCGCAGAGCGGCGTGCTGAAAGAGTGGACCGTCATGCTGCACGGAACACAAAGTGCCCCTTACATAGACCAAGTGGTGAGGGACTACCAGTCCAAACTGGCCATGTCCAAAAAAGAAGAGCTTGAGGAGGAATTAGACGAAGCTGTGGAGAGAAGCTTGAAAAGCCTTTTGAGTAAAAATAACTAGCCATGTGCATGATATCCTCTCTGTATTAGCATATATTCCTGGCCCGTTCTCTCTCTGCTTTCTCTTTTTTCTTGTGATTATTTGATGAATGTCTGATGTGAGTCTCTCATATAAAAGTGTATTCTCTGAATGATACAGTGGCCCTGAAAACAATCCGGACACTTAAGACACACCTAGAAATGCCATTGTACAAAATATCAATGCAAGTGTCCGTTTTTGTAAAGAAACACAGCACAAGCTCATTTTACAAGCAAAACACTTCACAAAAATTCTAATGGTAAAGTTCATGCATCTAGTAACCCAGACAGCAACATAGTGTCGGCCCAGATCTAGTACATGTGGATTCAACACGTATCAGATGTGGACCGGATCTGGGCCGACACTATGTTGCTGTCTGGGAAATCATCTTGACAATAGTTAGTTAAGGGTGTGTTCACACTTGGCATGTTTGGTTCAATTAAAACGAACCCTGGTGTGTTTGCTCTGTTAGTGCGGTTCATTTGAACAAGTGCCATCTGAACCCTGGTGTGCACCAAACAAGCGGACCAAGACGCTGAAAAGATGGGTCTCGCTCCGCTTCCAAACCAACTCTGGTGCGGTTCAACTGAAATATGGACGTAACATGGACCAAAGACATGTAAACGAACAATAATGTCACAAGACCGACCCTAAAAAGGCCAGAATGCTCAAGCATACCTGTTTTTTCTCTTCATAGTCGCGATGTTGCCCATCACAGTCCGGTACAGGCGTCAGAACCGCGTCTCCCCACAGCAGATCTGCGTTTGTGTCTTTGCTGACGCTGTTTTGACTCTTTTACTCATTTTCTAAGCTCTTCACGAGTTCTCAGCCGGTCAAAATACCATCATATATAGGCGACGCACACACAACAAGCGCATTTAGCCTAGCCCACAGCATTGATTTGGATGTTCGGTAAGCTCCGTCACAAAATATACATGATAAAAGCTGACCAATCCGGTTGTGAACATATCCCTATGCCTTAAGGTTCGATGTTAAAATGCCAATGTGAACGCCAAGCGGACCAGGACTAAATGTTTTGTTTTTTGGTCCGGACCAAACGAACCAAGCGAACTACAAGTGTGAACACACCCTTTAAGTCATTGCAAAAATATCTCATCATTTTGTCTTGGTTTGATATTCTGTTCTTTAAAGTGTGACTCGAGTGTCCAAACGCATGTTTTGCCACCACTGTATGTCCCACCGGAAAAAAAATTACATTCTACTTACTTTTTTTTACTCTTTACAGAAATGTATATAAACCAAATATATCTAGACTTTATTATGTTCTTGCTTACCCTGCTGTCCCCCACCTCTGTACAGTTTGTGACTGTAAATCATTTTGTGTGGTTCTCCTTAAAGTTTAGTATCTTGCAAACAGAGCAGTGATATTTCTTTCTGTAATATATAAATATATTTTGTGAGGAGAAGATTAGTTTTTATTATGAAGAGATGGAATGTGAGTCATTATACTGCTTATGGCCAAACAAAGCATATTTCAAAGCATTGTCTATATATAATAAATCGATTTAGCTGTTTGTTAAAGCACTTGAGTGATTAAGACAATAATTTCCCCATTGGGTTGGTTGATCGGGGGTGCAATGGGGTAGAGTTGGAGTCTAACCTCCAAACTATGGTTTGTGGTTCCCAAGAAGCTTACAACAAAAACTTTGAACATGGCTTATCCAATAAGAATTTTAAGTAATGTAAAATAATTAGATACATATAAATAGGTACAATCACAATAATCAATTCGGCAGCAGGAATATTAGGCTGCTGTCACTTTAAGAGCTGCACGGGTCCAATGCACTGTTACATGTGCGTTTTCTTTGCCAACTGTTTACATTCACTTAAGACATAACCGACTGTGTTTACAAGGATATTTGTGTGTGTATTTGTCCGTTCAAGTGCAAAAAGACGCGAAAGAGAACTCAGTTCAGTGTTGCGCACTATTCAGTGTGAGAGGCGGCTTTCTGTGCGCACGTCGTTTTGGATGTGTGTGGTTTAAAGTTATATTAAAATGCGCACACACAGGAATCGTTATGCATTTGTCTTACAGAATCCATGGTTCTTGGAAATTTGGAACCGGTTCTCGATACCCAACCCTACTGCTAGGTAATACATTTCATTATCTTAACTCTAGGCTGCTTTTGGTTGCCAAGCAATGTAGCAAGTTGCTATGTTAATGTACATTTAGTTGCAGAAAAAACTACCCTTTTTGTAAACTTGTGAACATGAACAACAAGGTGCAGTGTGCCCAAGTCAGAGATTTCTCCTTTGAATTCTGAGTGTGATACTTCAGTATTTTCCCTCTTGCTCTCTGGACCTTGGATAGTAGATTATGCAGAGGTCGCGTCTGTATCCCGCAAGGTCAGTTTAATGAAAAATGGATGAGTTTCATTTTGCATCTGGCTCACGCAGCGAAGCAACCTCACACAGAGGAGTGAAAGAGATAGACTGCAGATTTTGAACTAACTGAACCCTGTTAAGGTCTGTGGTTAAAAGTACACCGTTACTCCAGTGTTACTTAAGGTTCTGAATAAACATTTCGGTAACACTTTATTTTGATGCTCCCAGTAAATTTGCAACTATGTCAACTTAATTTACTAACCCGAAACCTAACCTAACAGTCTACTAACGGTCTAGTAATACTCTAATGAGAGTTAGTTGCAAAGTTACTTATAGTTAGTAGAATATCTAAAGTGTTACCAACAGCTCTTATTCATCTTTATAATTAACTCTTTCCCTGCCAGCATTTTTTATAATTTTTACAAAATTGTCATGGTCCCTCCACAGAATATTTTGTTGAATCATTATCTGAACATGCAGTATATCAAAAGAAAGAATAGATCCTCTGCCTAAAACCTTTTTATTCTAGCTTCATGCATTCTTTTTTTATCAGCACTTGAATGTGGGTAAGTTTCATAAAAAAAAAAAATTCTGAGCAAAAAGCTGAGAAAATTGCATTTTCTATCAAAAGACTACATCCGTATGAGATTCAGAGCGATGATCAAAACACAGATGGAGTAGATGGAGTCCATCAACACCCCAAAGCTTCACAGTCCTATAGCTCATCCTGGGGTGACATTTCATTCAGTAACATTAGACAGTTTTGATTTATATGATTTATTTTTCCCCTGTGTTTTGATCAGGAGATTCTGTACTCTTTCAGTAGATGTGTCATAGCACCCCCTACCGTATAACAGTGAAAACATGGAAAGCCGGAAATTTCCGTCAATGGCGGGGAAAGAGTTAATTTGGTGGTCTTGGAATTTATCCAGACACCTATTGGTGTGGATGCAGCATCATGCAAGGTTATCAATAGCAGTGGAGAAATGCTGTTTTCACAGACTTATTTGTCACCCATGATTGATTTATTCTACAGACTAAAGTAGGGGGTTAAACTGAGTTGCAGAGAGTTCATAGAATGCAGTGATCTCAACATGGCAGCCACCATATGTAGAAAAATAGAGCTTTTCCTAGAATTTCCACAAAGTAATCTTGTGTGAGTGAACACCATTTTAAACAACTTGTCATTTGTTTCAGTGTAAAACTGCACCTTAAAACCCAATGGCTTCTACAACAGCCATGTAATGATTCAACTAACAGACGACACAAGGTGAGATTTGTTGATCTTTATTTTTGATGCAGTTAATACACATCAAGACTGTGGCAATGCTGGCATCTTAAATTGGACAAAATAACAGCAAATAAACCTCTAAACATTTGCTGTAGTTTGACTTCAGGGTAGGGGCAAAAGAGGGTGATACTATAGATGTTAATGGGGGAGCTATGTGGCTCTGTTCCAGAACTTAGGGAACTACCTACTTAGGCAGCATTTTAAGGCATCATAGACCCATGCAATCATTTCACTCGCTGCCTTTTATGATACTAGGACTTAAAAATCTTACTCAGCATTGCAAGTATCTTTTGCAGAGAAGGCAATCCCAGAGTAAAACCCACCCAAGATGGTGAATGAAGCCACCATAAAATATAAAACTGAAAATGTACTATTTAACCTGGTATTTGCAAGCCATCTGTTTTTACGATTATACATTTGTGAGCATTGTGTTGTTAGCTTAGCAACATGGTAACACCAAACTCTTTAGAAATCATTTTTGAGCACAGATTCCCCTGTAATGTAAAGCATTCCAAGTCGTTCACTTATGAAATTCAATACCAGTTGGTGCCCAAGAAGGCAGCTCACAAAGTTTTGGAATAGAGCCTGTGAATCCAATTGAAACGGGCAAGTAAGGTTCTCCAAGTCATGGTTCTTAGTCATCTTTTTGTGTGAGGGGGAGATGGGGCAGTTCATTTTTGGCTTCCCAAGTTTTCAGACAGTAAAGGCCAAAGGCAATGGTTCAGGAAGTTAACAGCAGCACTAGGAATCTCGTCAACAGCAGGCAGGAGGCGAAACTGGAGCAGGTCCGAGGTAAGAATGGATAGAACATGTGGAATGTTTCAATGGCAGGCGTCGATCAAGAAGATCTATCGGCATGTTTCTTTCGACTAGTCTTCTCGATCATGGTCTCCACCACTGTGGTTGTCTCTTCATAGCCCTTCACTTTTTTGTCAGGCGAGAGCTTCTCCACTGACTCCACCACTTCGACCTTCTCATATCTCATGGAGTCCGGGGGGAGGGAGCTGTGCGATGGCATGGGTGGAGGACCCCCGAAGCTGGGATCCTCCGAGGGCTTGCTCTTGCCGCCATGTTGGGGTGAGGGCTGCCTGGGGCCTGGAGGAGGACTGGGGCCTTTGCTGGGGCTTGGTTCTGGTTCTTTCTCCTTTGGATGAGGCTCTCCATTTTGGGACTTTCCCCTTCCACCATTTCCACCCTTCTTCCTATCTCCATCGTCTTTTCCCTTTTTAGGTTCCGAAGGTGTGGAAGGCGTTTGGGGTGTTGGTCCGGATAGGGGGCTAGGGGGAGGTGAAGGTGTTCCTCTCCAGTGAGGATCATAAGAGATCATGCCATCTTGGAAGGTAACAAAGACGTGACTGGCAGAAGGGGTGGTCGAAAAGAAGCAGGGGTCCAGGTAGCTAGAGTCGCCTGTCACTAGTACGTACCGTCCCTTGGTGAAGAAGTCAGCGATCGGCTCGGGTCTCCTTACCCGCCTCATGCGATCACGTATGATGTTGCAGAGCGTGTCAAAGGCCTTGCTGATCTGTGCGCCATCGGGCACATCCTCATGAGGATCATGCTCCTCTCTTCTCGCCCCCTGCTCCTCCATCACTTGTTCTTTCTCTTCCTCCTCTAATTCTTCTGCTGCCTTCTCCTCAAGTCCACTAGCCTGTTTGGAGGTGAGCTCTTTCTTTTTAAACACTTTCTTAGCCAAGTACTTCTGACGAGGCTTTACATTGGTGATGTCTTGGATGGCTTGGGTGATATCTAAAACAAGCAGATAACAGATGGGATTTTAAAGAAATGTTGGTCTTGTTTGCAAATACTTTGTGAACTCTGAAACTTACTAAAGTATTTCAATAAAGGTGCATATCAGTATTTTGGATACATGCTCTGGCCAAGCTAAAAACAATTGTAGCTACACTTCATGGGGGCACTATAGCAGGCATTAATGTAATATGTCTTCTTCTACTGCCAGTTTTCTCTTTCAGGTCTTTCTACTCTTATGGTGGAGCATCAGTTTGAAGAGAATCCCATTTAGCAAGTTCCAGAGAAGTCTAACACAGTTAGATTTTTCTAACCGTTCGTACTCTAGGCTCAGCTCTAGTCAAACTAGTTTGTCCAGAAGGTGGCAACACAGGCCCATTATTTCTCAGTTAAAAAAGACAACGAGACGGAACACCAACAAACAACTGGAGACATAAATGACAATAGATGGCCACATTGAGGAGCGCTTGTGTGAAGGGATTAAGAGATCGAGTTTAAACAAGTACAAAGACATTTTTATCAGTGATTAGCAGCCATATCACCCTGTAACCCAAGACTGGTTTCCCACTGAAGCTAAGCAGGGCTGAGCCTGGTCAGTACCTGGAGACCTCCTGGGAAAACCAGGTTGCTGCTGGAAGAGGTGTTAGTGAGGCCAGCAGGGGGTGCTCACCCTGTGGTCTGTGTGGGTCCTAATGCCCTTGTATAGTAATAGGGACACTATACTGTCAAAGAGCACCGTCCTTCGGATGAGACGCTAATCTGAGGTCCTGACTCTCTGTGGTCATAAAAAATCCTAGGATGTCCTTCGGAAAAAGAGTAGGGGTGTAACCCCGACATCCTGGCCTAATTTACCCATTGGCCCTTGTACATCATGGCCTCCTAATAATGCCCATATACTGATTGGCTTCATCACTCTGTCTCTGATGGCAATATGGCTGCCATCGCATCACCCAGGTGGAGGCTGCACATTGGTGGTGGTTGAGGAGATTCCCCCCTTCTATAAGTAAAGCGCTTTGAGTACCCAGAAAAGCGCTATATAAAATGTAACAAATTATTTTATTTAATTTTGATTATTTCTGGAGAGAAATAACGCAGACAATGAACAAGGATGAAATGTCAGAATTGAAGTATACTTTGGGCTTAAACTGAAAACCCTTTCAGGTTTAACACTCTCTAAATCTGATTGGCTGACTTCTACAGTGTGACGAGCAGGGCAAGCGAGAGCCGTGAGAGAGCGACGCGAGGCCAGTGAGTGATTGGATGATGAGCGCCAGCTACGCGTCACACCGGTCTCGGATCTCTCACGGAGGAGTGACGGGATCATAAAAGGAGGAGCGCCGACAGTGAAGGACGAGAGAGGACCAGGCCTGGAGTTTACGTAGTGTTTTGTTTACGTTTTGTTATGTGTGTGGGCGGCGGTCATCCATGAGGGGCTGCCGCTTTTACTTTCAGTTTATTTGTTTATTTGATTAAAGTCTTTTAAACATTCGCCGGTTCCCACCTCCTTCTCATATTCTACAAATCCCGTTACATACAGGTATTCTGGAAACCTAGGGCCTCATTTATAAAACATGTGTACACACAGATTTGGTCTTAGAGTGTGTGTACGCTAAAATCCAATTCAGCGCTCATATTTATAAAAACCACGTCAGACATAGGTTTTCCTCGTGGCAGAGAATCAGAGTACTGCAGGTATATGGAAATCTAAGCAATTCTTGCTGCTCACCATTCTCAAGTAAAGGATTTGTACGTTGCCTGATGCTCTCGTATATATATAATTGACATTTATTAGGCGGCATTTAAAAGGTGGAGACCTGAAACCATTCAGCAGCGCACAATTTCAAGATCATTTGCGATTTATACATTTCACATCTGGAAGAGAGGCATTTTAAAATCTTGCTAATTACTTATAAAGCACTAAATGGTTTAGCTCCCCAGTACTTGAGCGAGCTCTTAACGCATTATACTCCATCATGTCTATTGCGGTCTCAAAACTCTGGCCAGTTGATAATACCTAGAATATCAAAATCAACTGCAGGCGGTCGATCCTTTTCCTATTTAGCACCTAACTCTGGAACAGCCTTCCTAGCATTGTTCGGGAAGCAGACACACTCTGTCAGTTTAAATCTAGACTAAAAACACATCTCTTTACTATGGCATACACATACAACATTTTTAATTTATATTTTATTCAAATTGTTAGGCTGCATTAACTAGGTCAGCCGGAACCGGGAACACTTCCCATAACACCTGATGTACTCGTTACATCAAAAGAGGAATGGCATCTACGCTAATGTTAGTCTCTCTGTTTATCCCGAGGTTTACTGCAGTCAGCCGGATCCGGCCTGTATCCAGATCAGATGGTGGACCAGCACCCAGACATTACCAACGCATCCCTGAAGTGTCTGCAGAGACCGTGTCAATTAGTCTACCCTCTGAAATTGCTCATCGACATGGCATCCTCAATGGATCCATCTCCGGCGTGATGATATTTCTAATATTCCTATTTAATAATTGTTTAATCGACACGCCATCCTCAATAAACCCGGCGTGATGCCTCCGATCTTTCGAATATTCCGATCTAATATTACTTCTGACCTATAAGGCTGCCAAAATAATAATCATACACTGTTTGTTAATTGGCCAGAGGAGAACTGGCACCCCGACTGAGCCTGGTTTCTCCCAAGGTTTATTTTTCTCCATTAGGACACCTGATGGAGTTTTGGTTCCTTGCCACTGTCGCCTCTGGCTTGCTCAGTTGGGGACACTAAATTTTCAAATAAATATCCAAATAAATTTAATTACTAAACTAAATTAACTATATCAACTACATTACTTGAATATATATGATAATTGAAATGAGCTGATGACATCAGTGTTTTCTCCAGAGCGGCTGTACAGCCCAATCAAATTCTGTTCATTATTTTCCTGTTTAACACTGTGAAGCTGCTTTGAAACAATCTGCATTGTAAAAAGCGCTGTATAAATAAAGTTGACTTGATACGCATGTTTTTTTTCACATTTGAGAAATGACCGTAAGATCAAATGTAGGACCGTTTCTACGCAAGCCCCTAGTGTGCAACGATATTTAATGGTCCACCAGGAAACAAAAACACATGTTTACAAGTTCCGGGACTGCAGCAATGTGTTCTTGTACAGACATTTACCCTCCCCTAAAAATGACGCTGAACAAAACTAAACTGTGATTGGTCACTTTACAGTGGGCGGTCCTTGGCCAATATCAGCAGCTATAGAGCCCAAATCTTATGTCAGCAGGCGAAGGTCTGGCTACACAGGACTAGTTAAAGGAAACTAACTGGATGGAAAGTGATGTTGAGTACTTAGGACAAACCTATAATTGATTATAACCAATATTTACATGATAACATCTTTTGTTTGAAAAATGTAATTAGAGAAAGAAAACATTTTAGAAACACATGGACTGTTTTTTAAATATTGTTTGAACATTCTATTTTAGAATGTTACAATTACTCAAACCATTTTGCCATGTCTCTGTGCTAAATGATTTCACCCTTATTTACACTCTTATGCTTATTTGTAAAATTGTAGTGAGAGAAAAAAACATTTTAGTTTAGGGTCCAATTCTCACTATTAACTATGACTTTTGCCTCAGTAAACTCTAATTACTGCTTATTAATAGTTAGTAAGGTAGTTGTTAAGTTTAGGTATTGTGTGGATTAAGGGATGTAGAATATGATCATGCAGAATAAGGCATTAATATGTGCTTTATAAGTGCTAATAAACAGACAATATCCTAGCAATATGCATGATAATAAGACACTAGTTCATAGTGAGAATTGGACCCTAAACTAAAGTGTTTAGTTTTTTCTTTTATTTTTTAGAGAGAGTGTGTGGTGTCTTTATTAATTTACTTGTTTATTTTCACATTTAAAACTGATATTTTGGTAATATACTGCATAGTAAGAATCACCCCAAAACAAAAACATGACATGTTAAAACACACAGGCAAAGTGTAACCTAAACTATTTCCTTTCTTCGTAAGAAACGTGTTGTGGCTCTTAACAAACAGCAGTTCCTCGCTACGGTACCGTGAGCGCAGACATAAAGGTTGTTGTCATTTATCACCGTTAACAGGGCCAATGCAAGGATCTTAAAGGCAATTTTATTACGCTTCTAGATTCAACTAGCCCGAGAGAGACTGAGCGAGACAGAGTGGGCTTGATTGACAGCTGAGTGGGCGTGAATCTTCAGCTGCTGGCTCTTGATTTGTTCACAAAGACTATCACAATGATGCAGTCATGTTACATAACCATCCCACCCCCACCGCCAGACTCTCACCTTTTCCTGTCCTGGTCACGCTAGGACTGTGGGTGTATTTATAATTGATTGTGAACAAAGTGATAGGTGTCCCAATTATCGCTGAATTCAATCTGCAACAATGAGAGGGAGAAGGAAAATTAAGCAGCCATATTAAAGACTTGAGAAAGAGAAAACATTGTCAAATATGCAAAGCTTATCAAACATAAAGTGTGTTAAAGAATGATGCTGGAATACATTTAGGCTAAAATATCTGTAAAGGCTTTAATTACAGATTAGGAAGAAATTGCTCCAAAGAAATCTATGTGGGATTATTGGGTAAAATTAAGATGTAGTTATACTGCCACTGTGTGGCTGCTAGCCTGCCCTGACCCAAAGAAAAATTACATTATTTTTGGCTTGAAATGATTAAGTCTGCATGCATACAACAAATACTATGATGATGACTTTTTTTGGCCAGTACAGTAATTAGAAACACTGGTACTTATCATAATAAAATAATGCGACAGCATCACACATAAATCACGGATTTTATACACTGACCAGGCATAACATTATGACCACTCCAAATATTGTGTTGGTCCCCCTTTTGGTAAGCGACGCACACGCACGCGGCCAACCACGTGATGTAAAAGAACATGTGATTCCTCAGACCAGGCCACCTTCTTCCATTGCTCCGTGGTCCAGTTCTGATGCTCATGTGCCACTGTTGGTGCTTTCGGCGGTGGACAGGGGAGCACTTTTGATAGATCCTGACCACTGCAGACCGGGAACACCCCACAAGAGCTGCAGTTTTGGAGATGCTCTGACCCAGTCGTCTAGCCATCAATATTTGGCCCTTGTAAAACTCGCTCAAATCCTTACGCTTGCCCATTATTCCTGCTTCTAACACATCAACTTTGAGGACAAAATGTTCACTTGCTGCCTAATATATCCCACCCACTAACAGGAGCCGTAATGAAGAGATCATCAGTGTTATTCACTACACCTGTCAGTGGTCATAATGTTATGCCTGATTGGTGTATGTATAGGTGTCAAATATAAAACTGTAAAGCACAACCGTCATTTCAGGATGTTTTTATGAGCCTCAGTAATGAGAACAAGACTAACCACACGTCCCGTCGTCTCACCTGTTGTCTTCATTCTCGATGATTCTCTTGTAGCGCTCGAGCTCGTTCTCCAGAGAGCTCTGGTACATGGCCAGCTGTCGACACTTATTGGTGTATTTCTCCAGTGATCGCTCAGCCTCTTCGATCTCCCTCCTGAGAGTCTCGATTTGGTTGTTGTACAGCTGGATCTCATCATCGTAGCTCTCTTGTGTGGTCTTGATGGTTTGTTCCAACACAGAGGTCTAGAAAAACACATACATTATAATAGAATTATACTGGACTTCTGCTCTGATAACTCGTGAAAGAGAAGTGCGATATTACACAGTCGAGTTTACAAATGTTTAGTGAGAGTAAGACATGCAGAAGAAAGATAAAGTATACCTCTATGGGATGCAGACTTGACTAATGAATATATGTACCTTACCTTTCAAAACTTTGGGTTTGGCAAGATTTTTTGAAAGAAGTCATGCATTTTTTTAAACACAGTAAAAACAGCAATATTGTGATATATTATTAGGATTTAAAAGCAGCTGTTCTCAATGTGAATATATAGTAAAGTGTAATTTATTCCTGTGATCAAAGCTGAATTCATCATCATTACTCCAGTCTTCAGAGTCACATGACCCTTCAGAAATCATTCTGATATGATGATCAAGAAACATTTATGATTATTATCAATGTTGAAAACATTGAGTCATATTTTTGTTGAAACGGTGATACTTTTGTTTTTTCAGGATTATTTGATGAATAGAACGTTCAAAAGAACAGCATTTGAAATAGAAATCTTTTGTAACGTTATTAGTCACTTTTAAGTCAGGTGATGAAACAGTCCAATATTTTTATATTTAGTAAACTATGTATACAGTATATTGTTTGGCCTATGCTGTTAGTGGTAATATTAACACATCTCAATAGTTTTTATTACTTTTGTATGCAAACAATACTGTGTTGGGTCTGAATTATATTTAGATTTTTTTTTTTCTTAAAAGGTGCACTATGTAACTTTTCCGTCCGCTAGAGGTCGCCTATTCAAAACAAAGGCGTAGTTTGATGACGCCTAGTTTGAGCGCAGGATCTTGGGACGTGTGGTCTTCACATCACAGCCGGTGGAAAAGAATCGGGATAGGACTCGGGCAGAAATCATGTTCATGGATGTGATTATTAACATTACTGTAGTATGAAGCAGAGCAGGACCGAGTGTTGTGGAGCTGAGCGACACACGCCTCGCGAGCAGCGGGACTTTTATTATGCCACAGTCGCCACTTCCGCTTTTCCGGTCATGAGTGTGAGGTAACGCAGCTCTGTTTATCATATTAGACACATTTGAGTGTGTTGAAAATGATGTTCTGACGTTACTCTGTGCGTTCGCTCGGCGGCTGCTATGACACTTGTTGCACACTGCAGTGAGAGTAAAGCGTTTCTGCTGAATAAAACCAGAAACCGAGGGTAACGCGGATATGACGCCACTGACAGGCGACGCCCTCACACGTCCCGGTTCCTTGGATAAAATAGCAATTTGCTCACGATTTACAAACAGTTGGAAACATTTGGGATATTGTAAGTACTCAACTGAACAAAATATATAACACTGGCCTAGTGGTTTTTGGATTTTTTTACTGCAAAAATGTTACATAGTGCACTTTTAAACTGGGTAATGAAGCTAAACCAGATGAGAATCATTGCCTTGTTTTCTTCTTAAAGGGTTAGTTCAGACAAAAATGCAAAATCATTTACCCTCATTTCATTTCAAACTTGTCATTCCCAGACAGCAACATAGTGTCGGCCCAGATCATACATGTGGATTCAACGCGTACCAGATGCGGGCCGGATCTGGGTCATTTACCCTCATTTTGTTTCAAGCCTGTAAGACTTTCATTCGTCTTCGAAACACAAGTTATGATATTTGTTATTTATCCTTCCATTGACAGTCCTCAGTCAAGCAGGTTCGGTTGAGCTTCTGTTTATGTTCATTGATCAATGTTTATATGTGAAGAAAAGCCTAAATTAAATCTTTTCACCATATAAAGCGATCAAGTCTCTTCAGAAAATTTGGACTGAAACCGCTCGATTCATATGTATTATTTTTATGTTCTCTTTATGAACTTTTTGAAGCGTCAAAGTGGGAGTTGCGTAGCTGGCAATAAAGGGACAGAAATCTATTAGATTTCATTTAAAATATCTTCATTTGGGTTTCGAAGATGAACAAAAGTCAAATTCTGTCCATCAATTTGATCATTTTTGGCTACTGTATCACAGCCCAATGACTGAAGCATTGTATCTTTGTTGACTTCATGCTTCATGACACTCTCTGATGGTATATACGCTGTGTCTCTGAGAGAAAGACAGCATCCGCCTCTCTCTTACCTCGGTCTGCAGCCGCTGCTTCTGCGCCTGAAGCTGGCAGATGGCGCTCTTGTGCTCCTCCAGCTGGGTCTGCAGCGCCGGCACACGCCTTTGAGCGATCAGCCGCTCCTGATCCTGCAGAAAAGCAGCAGGTGAGACCCTTTTTAGTGCAGTTATGATCAAAGTATGCTTGTAATCTGATCACATAGAGGTCGAACATATCTCATTGTACACCTTTCAAATCCCGACATTGACTTTTCTAAAAGGGCTGCTGAGACGCTGAAGGTCAAACATGCCCACGAGTCTTTATTAAGAGAAGAACGCTAGAATTACCACATGGAGGATTCAATTATTAAAGTGTTCATTAGAAAGAAAAAGGTAAATCAATAATGTTTAAAACTGACAAGTAATAAAACATTTAAAACAGTTTAGTCAATTTTAAAGGAATGATATCTCTTTTTCCCGAAAATATTTCATTCATTGCTGTACCACCAGCTAAATAAAACAAAGCTCTTAAAACGGTCTAAACTGGCAACCTAGGGTCCGTTTACACACTGTAAAAAAGTCAGTAAAATAGGGCACAGTGTACTGTATAAATATGAAGGAATTTCTGTTTTACCTGTACTTTGAATTACACATTGCATTGGGTTGTGTTTAAGGGTTAGCAGTAATTTCTGTAAAATTACTGGATAATGTTGTTTTTTACAGTGCATGACACCGTTTTCAACTTTTGAAAGTTGGACTGTTTTCATTTTGGCCGTTCATTTACACAACAATGCTGTTTTGAGGGACTGAAATTGAAAACTTTTGAAAATGGGTTTCAAAGTGCAAGGCCCCTATCATACACCCGCCGCAATGCGACACCAGGTGCGAGTTTGCAGCCCGAAATCATGTTCACGTCCAGCTCCACGTTGTTTAAATATCAAATGCACTAGCGCGTCTGAACACCAGGAGTTCAGGAGCATTGTTGGAGCGTTGCTATTGTGAGGAACTGAAACCGACTGCGCCATTGACCAACACACACCTGCTCTAAAGTCAATAGCGCAGTATTTTAGTGTTATTTAAAGGGTGTGTTAGTAATATGAGCCTATAGGCGGTGCACAACGTGCGTACACTCTGATTATTACACACACAGGGACGCGCAGCAGCACACACACATTTTTAAATATTAAAAATAAAAGGAGAAGCGATTCCTCCCTGGAGAAGTGTTCAGTCTTTCCGCTCACATGTAAATAGTGAATCCGCCATGGGGCGAGCACAACTGGCTTTTAAAGGGAAAGGGAGATGAGACTGATTGGTTTATTGCACGTTACGCCCAAAACACACCCATGCCTCATTAAGAGACAAGAGACAACCCTTTTGGATCATGAGCCGGGTGCGCCAACCGTTTTTCCCGTTGTTAAACTAGCAAAAGTGGATTCGGACACGCCCTCAGTGCACCTGCGCCGTGAGCTTCAGACCATGAGCTCAGATCGATAAAATAAGGCCCCAAGTTTTTGAAGATGATATCGTTCGGTCTCTAGGCACGTAGTGTTTCTTTACAACGTGACATCGCCATCTACTGGCCTGGCAGCAGAATACAGCGTTTTTAGTCACGGATCCGTGTGAACAGGGATTGTTTTGACAATGTTGTCATCTGTACGTGAAAAATGCGATGGAAAAACATTTGTTTTTAGTATATAGTTGTCATGTAAAGGTACCCTCAGACTCCACTTTTCATAACTCCAATTCATATTAAAAACTACATCAAAAGAAATAGACCTGAATCCAGATTTATCTTTCCTTATAAAGCTATTACAGGTTTTCATGGTTGTGTCTGTTCTTTAAAAAGCAATGAAATATCAAGGGAAATTCATTTTGATAGTTTGTCACCCGGTCCCATTACCACAATGAACAAGATATTAGCTCAGTGCTTAAATGCTTATTTTTTATGTTTGCTATGGCAAGCATTGACATTATTACTAAACTGAGTCATTTGAACAAACACCTAAAGCTAAGTAATAGGCTCAATTTTAGCTCATAACTTACCTGCAACAGACATGATACCTCATTATGTTTGGGCTCTTTTTGCAGTTATTTCTTTTCTAAGCTATCAAACTTTGACCTGTCAGGCTATAAAACACTCAAAACGACTCCACAGGCTTACGATGAAAGAGGGACCCTTTGACTTGGGCCAGTAAGCAACACATATCAGCCCCACAGCAACACAAAACAACCACTCGGGACACCTTAGCAACACATATCAGTTCAGGACAAAGCATCTGGCTCAGAATATCATAATTTAGTGTATGCAGTTATACTCATGAGAATACATATTAATACAAGACGGTATAATTGCTTGGTTGCTAGGGTGTTCTCAAGGCTTGCTAGTACATTACAAGCTGGTTGCTTGGACAAGATAAAAGAACAAAAGTCTGAATGTCTGGACACTTCTATAGAGCTGATTGAAGCTGCTTTGAATCAATCTGTATTTTATAAAGCGCTATAGGAATAAAGCCGACTTGATTTGACTCTAGATTAGCGGGTTTTTTTCTATTCTTCTGTATCACTTTATTTTGATGGTCCACTTTAGACATCCAACTCACTATAAGTCATTTTGCATCTACATGTCAACTTATTCTACGAACACTAAACCTAACAGTCTAGCTTTGGGGTGTTGATAGACTCGCTCTACTCCATCTGTGTTTTGATCATCTTCAGAATCTGATCTGGATGTAATCTTTGACAAAAACTTGACTTTCTCAGCTTTTTGCTCAAAATGTTGCTTTTTTGTGAAACTTGCCCACATTCAAGTGTTGATAAAAAAAAAAGGATGCATGAAGCTAGAATAAAACATTCTTTCTTTGTTCTTTCTTTTTATATATTGCATGTTCAGAGAATCATACAACAAAACATTCTGGGGGCCATGAAATGTTTGTGAAATTATCAAAAATGCTGGTGGGGAAAGAGTTAAAGGGATAGTTCACCCAAAAATTAAAATTAGCCCATGATTTACTCACGAAGCCAGCCCATGAAGTCATCCTAGGTGTTTATGACGAATACAATCAGAGTTATATTTAAAAATATCCTGGCTCTTATAAGTTTTATAATGGCAGCCCAAAATTAAGCCAATGAAAGCACATCCATTCATTATAAAAGTGCTCCACACGGCTCCGGGGTTAATAAAGGTCTTCTGAAGCGAAGCGATGGGCCCGGACTGCATGCCGTATTGCACTTTATGGATGCACTTTTATGATGGATGGATGCACTTTTATGATGGATGGATGCACTTTTTTATGATGGATGGATGGATGCACTTTTTTATGATGGATGGATGGATGCACTTTTTTATGATGGATGGATGGATGCACTTTTTTATGATGGATGGATGGATGCACTTTTTTATGATGGATGGATGGATGCACTTTTTTATGATGGATGGATGGATGCACTTTTTTATGATGGATGGATGGATGCACTTTTTTATGATGGATGGATGGATGCACTTTTTTATGATGGATGGATGGATGCACTTTTTTATGATGGATGGATGGATGCACTTTTTTATGATGGCTGGATGGATGCACTTTTTTATGATGGCTGGATGGATGCACTTTTTTATGATGGCTGGATGGATGCACTTTTTTATGATGGATGGATGGATGCACTTTTTTATGATGGATGGATGGATGCACTTTTTTATGATGGATGGATGGATGCACTTTTTTATGATGGATGGATGGATGGATGCACTTTTTTATGATGGATGGATGGATGGATGCACTTTTTTATGATGGATGGATGGATGGATGCACTTTTTTATGATGGATGGATGGATGGATGCACTTTTTTATGATGGATGGATGGATGGATGCACTTTTTTATGATGGATGGATGGATGGATGCACTTTTTTATGATGGATGGATGGATGGATGCACTTTTTTATGATGGATGGATGGATGGATGCACTTTTTTATGATGGATGGATGGATGGATGCACTTTTTTATGATGGATGGATGGATGCACTTTTTTATGATGGATGGATGGATGCACTTTTTTATGATGGATGGATGGATGCACTTTTTTATGATGGATGGATGCACTTTTATGATGGATGGATGCACTTTTATAATGGATGGATGCACTTTTATGATGGATGGATGCACTTTTATGATGGATGGATGGATGGATGCACTTTTTTATGATGGATGGATGGATGGATGCACTTTTTTATGATGGATGGATGGATGGATGCACTTTTTTATGATGGATGGATGGATGGATGCACTTTTTTATGATGGATGGATGGATGCACTTTTTTATGATGGATGGATGGATGCACTTTTTTATGATGGATGGATGGATGCACTTTTTTATGATGGATGGATGCACTTTTATGATGGATGGATGCACTTTTATAATGGATGGATGCACTTTTATGATGGATGGATGCACTTTTATGATGGATGGATGCACTTTTATGATGGATAGATGCACTTTTATGATGGATAGATGCACTTTTATGATGGATGGATGCACTTTTATAATGGATGGATGCACTTTTATGATGGATGGATGCACTTTTATGATGGATGGATGCACTTTTATGATGGATGGATGGATGCACTTTTTTATGATGGATGGATGGATGCACTTTTTTATGATGGATGGATGGATGCACTTTTTTATGATGGATGGATGGATGCACTTTTTTATGATGGATGGATGCACTTTTATGATGGATGGATGCACTTTTATAATGGATGGATGCACTTTTATGATGGATGGATGCACTTTTATGATGGATGGATGCACTTTTATGATGGATGGATGCACTTTTATAATGGATGGATGCACTTTTTTATGATGGATGGATGCACTTTTTTATGATGGATGGATGCACTTTTATGATGGATGGATGGATGCACTTTTATGGGCTTCAAATTTTGTGCTTCCATTCACTGCCATTATAAAGCTTGGAAGAGCCAGGATATTTATTAATATAACTCTGATTGTGTTCGTCTGAGAGAAGAATGTCATACACACCTAGGATGACTTGAGGCAGAGTAAATCGTGAGATCATTTTCATTTTTGGGGGAACTAACCCTTTAAGTAAAAAACAAACAAACCAAAACATGGCGTCTAAGATGAACACAATGGACTTTCCTCCGAGTCCCTGCAGCAACGTGCGCTTAACGTGTGTGAGGACGCGAGTGAGAAGCCCCGCTGCTCTCGACCGTCGGTAAAGGAAGATAAAGGGTGTCATCGCTCAGGGAGCCTGATCACTCAGGGCACATTCAGAGTGCCACGCTAATTTCACTGGCACTGCTGCCGCACAATTCTTATTCCATGTGACACCCAGAGAGTCAGAACGGGCCCGAGACGCTGTGAGCCACAAGGTCACCCTACCTCTGAGACGGACGTGCTCGCCATGAGGGAAATAGTCTGGTTGATCTGGTCCAGGATGTTTAGATACGTCTGGATTTCAGCAAGGTTCTGTGGAGGAAAAAAAACACACACAGGATCAATGGAGGTGGACATCATGAGTGAGAGAGACTGTTGAAAGGTCAATTTCATTACAGAGGAGGAGGCCTTAGAGGATGCACAGAATGCTCCCCTTGAACAATAAAAGCAAGTGGCATCTGCAAAGAAATCATTCTAGTTCAGTGGCAGCTGAGAACCACTATTCCAGATCACTCACTTGAACTACATGTTTAAAGTTGTTGTGAAAGGGAAGTTGTGCTAGGCTCTTCTTCCCTATTGTGCCGTATATCCGAGTGAAACGCTTCAGGAACAAGAACAAACGTAGGGCTGGGCTTGATTTTGTCTGTGGGGAATTGATTGGATGGCTGTGGTTTGCTATTGGTGGATCACATGTGAGTGACAGGTGGCCCCGCCCTCGTCATCACGGAAGAGATGAAGTTATTCTGATTCAAGATTACCAGGAACATGAATTTAACACCCATGTGCACCAATAAATCATTTAGTTCATGGTGACTTTAATGAAAGGATTAGTCCTTTTTTTGGGGGGTGGGAGGAACCCATGATTACATAATTTTAGAGGATGAAGACTCTCCCCCATTACCCTCTGGTCCTCTTCGTTTAAGGGTCACTTTTTTTCAGGAAAAACAATGTAATATATTTTTGTACAATAATATTTTTTGATTATTTAGAATTTATTAAGAAGGTATTTAATGATACTGTGCAATATTTATAAAAAAATTCCACATTGAAAATAATACACAATTGTTTCTAATATATTTTTTTACATTTTTTAAAAATAAAACGGATGGAATGCCCTGGTGTGACCACTAGATTCATATATAGCGCTATACATATAATGTGCCTAATAAATTCCCCAGTGGTTTTTAGACAAATACTTGTTTTTATTAAGTTAGATTTATACTTAGATATTCTCAGAGACTACTTTTTGTCAAGGTTTAGATTTTTTTGTTTGAAATGTTGATTTGAAGTGTCGGTTTTATCATTAATTTTACTTAATTTGGGTCTGATCAATTTTCAACCTCTTATTTGAGTCTTTTGACTCAATTTTACCATATTGTTACAGCCACACCAGTTCATTTGTGTGTGTATAATAGTTGTGTTGTGTGTGTAAGTGAGTGTGTGTGTTTAGTTCTCTTGTGTATCCTCTTCCTTGCTGTTTGTTTTTTACTACATTGTGGTTGAATTACTGATTTTATTTCACACATTTGCAAAAACTTGTGTCATCCCATTCAGATAAAGCAAGAAATGTCAAAATTTCAAACTTTAAATTTTTCGGTCACTTCTGACTGAAGAGGCCCAGAGGGTTAAAATTGATTAATATCACTAAAATTGTTTGGAAAGACTCTGGTTTAAGCATGATCACCTGTGTTACGCTTGATTTTATATAGTCATAATATTATATGTACAGACCAAGAACATAAGAGATTAGGATGTTTTATGTTTATTTGTAAATGTGTACATTTATTACATTTTATTTATTTATTTTGTATTATTATTATTATCATTTATAATAATATTTCTATTTATAATTGAATCATTTTATAGAAAAAAACGCTCTTTTCTATGGCCTTCCCTCGAAGCTTCTCTACAAATTACAGTTAGTACAAAATTCAGCTGTAAAAATTACATATTACTACTTCTTACTACTACATATCAGTAATCCTACTCCTTACTTACAAGGCACACAATAATCTTGCCCTTATCTGACCTTTTTCACATCTACACCATTGCCTTCTCATCATGAACTGCATTACATAACCCTTTGCTTGGACTCATTATGCTTCATTGCTTCAGATGTGTCTCAATTTACTTGTTAACTCTGTCTTTATAATCCCTGTGTTTTCAGTCATTCATTGCGAAGTCACGCGTCACGCTGCATTTCTGAGCGCTCTCTCTCTGGTGTCCCGTGTAATGGTTTTTGATCTTCTGCCTGGTTTTGTGGTATTCTCTGTTTGTTTTTCCTGCCCTGTTGTCTTGTTGGATTATCTGCCCTGTGTTTTGACCTATTGCCTGTTTTATGGATTACGATTCTGGATTGCCCCAATAAAAGCTGTGTTTGGATGCTAAGCCCATGTTTCAGAGCAGTTTGTGACAATATGAAGTCAAGTTACAAACAGAGGTGAAGCTCAGACAAACTATGGACATCATCCACATTTGGCAACTAGAAAGTGTCCAAATACTTTAGTTCCAGCAAGCAGTATTCAACCTGAGCACTATAAATCTGTCATTTTGTAAAAAACAGAAAAAAACAACCCGATCTCATAGGAAAATGAGGTGATGATTTGGTATGAATTTGAACAGGAATCGTACGAAAACTTTTAGGAAAAAAGCATGCATGA
This sequence comes from Rhinogobio ventralis, assembly GCA_039654625.1. Lineage (NCBI taxonomy): Eukaryota > Metazoa > Chordata > Actinopteri > Cypriniformes > Gobionidae > Rhinogobio > Rhinogobio ventralis. The sequence goes on from CM077204.1 coordinate 1,580,020, forward strand.
AAGTAATGTGCAAGCAATGTGTACAACCTGGTCCAATTGGGATTTGGATTAAAATCTAATATTTTGCATTCAGAAATGATCAGAAATAGTTATCTTTGTCATTGGGGATGTGACACTCATGTGATGGCATACAAAGTTTGCAATATTGTCTGAAGCTGCATCCAAACACACTTGCACATATTACTCATATGATATAACAGTGAATGATTAAACGAGTCGGTGGCTTTAGACAGTATATGCATGACTGCGCAAAAAGCATCTGTGGTTTATGTTCTCTCATGCACCTCATGACTTGTCTTGACAGACGTGAGAAGGAGAACAGCTTCTGGTTTTCCGTCCTCACTTTCCACACTGACATCTACTCTCAGTTGACATATGAGAAAGTCTTTTGGCATCTTGCTGACGCTTACATCATAACAATACATTTGACATTGACAACACTCACTTTGTTTCCACATCCATCTATTTTAATGCGAATTTTGTGATATTGCATTAAAAAAAATGCAGGATGGAAACACCATGCACAAAAATTCAAAAAATTTGCATTAAAAAAAAACACTCAATTGAGGTACATATTGTTTGGCAGCGGCTATTAATAACGACAAATGCTATTTAAGTGAATAGCATATTTTCTTAGCGATAGATGCTATTTAAACTAAGTTTAAATAGCAATAGATTATTATTATTAGTGGCAGATACTATTTGCACCTTACTGTTGTTGTACATTAAACGGTAAGCAGCGAGTTCGGCAAAAGGCGGATACGAACGTAGGTTTATTTGAGTCAAAACTTTGTCACGCACCTTACTTCTACACTATTGTTACTGTTGACCATCCACTGTTTACCGTAATTTTTTCTGGCCCAACCAGACGTCAGTGGGCAGAGTTAGTGTTAATAGCCTCTGCCAACAAGGCAGGCAATAGACACTTCGATATTTTTAATCCAATAAGAAGACATGCACAAACTACAATGGAAACATATTTATCGAATTAATCCCTCAATGTGCAACAAAAACCTCACGTGACAACAGAGGCTGTGATTGGATAACTGGCCTAACTAGCGGACCAGTGGCATCTCAGCATCTCAAATGTTGGTTTGGTGGCTCTGAAACGCCCGAGTCAAAGTCTGTGATCAGAATGATTTAGTTTAATTCCCTCCAGAAGTGTCTCACATGACTGCGTTCCCAAACACCAGCATCTCAACGCAAGAGAACATGACAGCGTTTGTTGTGTTTCATCTGCCGCTCTGAGAAGCCAATTTCCTAGGAAGTGATGACTTTTCAGGGAACCACAGTTACAGCCATAACCTTTCAAGGGAACTCGCACTGCGTCGAGAATGACGCTGTGGGAACGTTTATCCCCATACTGACCAGTGCCTGTCTTGTGTGAGATCAGGTGAGCACAACTAAGACAGAAGCAACTGGGACCTAGGGGTGAAGCCCAAATCTAGGTTGTAAAACCTGACCAATATGTGCAGAGAGGACCAGTCTGCCACATCACAGACCTCTTGTAGGGATACCCCTATTATAAGGCTTACAAAGCCTCCATAATTGGGAGGAACCATGGAACCGCACCATGGAGGAAACACCAACAGGTTTCTCCCCAAAGACACCACCCAAAGGTGTGTGGTAAGCAGCTAAAGCCACCATGTAAACCTTTAGAATGGAGCGGGATAACCCTGCGGAAAATCAATCCTGCAGAAATTCCAAAACTGAACCAACCGGGCAGTTCATTAGATCCAGCTGATGATTTCCACCAGTTTTCTTGTGCAGGCAGCTCTGGAGTGAAGCATGGTCTCAACAACCTTAGTTGAGAGACCTAAGTCTATCGGTTGGTTGCTCTCTCCAGAACTCCCAGGAGTAGAACGATCAGTGAAACGGTGTACAGACACAGTCTCTGCCATGTCTGCACCTCCATATGAGCTCCACCACCTTGGGGTGGAGTCTCCATTCCCTGGGCCTCAGCCCCTGCCTCGACAGGATGTCTGCTCCCTGAATTTGGTGCCCAGGGATGTAGAGCCTGAGCCATCATCACCAGGCAGTTAAATGCCAAGAGAGATGATGACCCCTCCACAGACCCTGAGCTGAGCAACCATCCATGATCACTTCCCATCCCGTGAGGGAAGCATCCGTCGTAAGCGTTATGCGACGACAAGGAGCTCCCAGCACAAGACCCTGGGACAAGAACCAAGGCTTCTTCCACATAACCAAAGTACTAAGCACCTGCACATAACCTAGATCATGCCCCTCAGGGAAACCCCTTGGTCTTAAGCAACCACTGCAAAGTTCTCATGTACAGCAGGCCAAAAGGTATCCCGTTGGATGCAGCTGCCATCGAAACTGTTTGACAGTGAGTGACTGACCTAGCTTTATCTTGCTCACAGCTCAAACCGATACGTGCAGGAGACACATACGTGCCTGCATCGTTGTCAAATCCCACACCATGCCTGAAGAAGTGGTTCTCTCTAACGGAGAAAGCACACTTTTCTTTGTGTTCAGCCTTAACACCCCATACTTTCATGGAGGGCGAGGACAACATCTCTATACCAAACCACCATCTGCTCCACATTGAGCCAAAAACGGCCAAACGTTGATGAAATAAAAAGTGAGATGACAAGACTAGCCCGAAAGGAATTACCCGATACTGGTATGCTTTGCCCCCGAAAGCAAACTTGAGGAACTTCCAGAGTTGAGGAAGGATGGAATATGGAAGTATGCGTCTTAAAGATCTATTGTGACAAACCAAAACCAGTCCTCGGATCTGATTGTGCCACGATTCGCCTTAGCACTCAGATCTAGAATTGAATGCAATTCCCTATCCTTCTTCGGAATGATAAAATACCGGCTTTAAACCCGGACTAAAAATCTACTAAGGGAAGCAGTCTCTCGAGACTGGTCACTGGCGTTACTCGAGCGATAAATTGGGTGCCCTGAAGTGGCGAACCAGCAGGGGACAGCCAAACTGCATGCTCTGAGACCCTCCTCAGAGGGGGCGAGCATCCCAGTGCCACTACGTTTCCGGGTGGACACTGAGATATGAGCTCACCGAAGACCGCTGTGCCCCGAAGCACATAAGGTAGCTGGAGTTGGCAGAACTGCCCCCCTGAGGGCACCGAATTGAAGTGGGCATCCTATAGTGAGGTGTTAACCACTTCCCCCCGGAGGGGTTTGCCCTCAGTGGCCTGATGCCACTGGTGTCAGGACCTCTTCCCCGAAGCCTTCTTGGAGATAATGACGGTCCTCAGATCCATCTTACCCCGAGAAGACTTCAGCTGAGAGCGCCACCACGACCCCTAGTCTTTTAGTGGGTGCTCGGGTGGCGATGCTCTGCTTCTGTTGAGATATATTTGGCAGAAGTTCCCACCCTGCCAAAACCAGTTACTCAAGCGACCAATTCGGTGCCCTAAAATGGATGACCGGTAGGAAACAACCGAACTGACCCCTCTCTCTCGAATTGCATGCTCTGAGACCCTCTTCAAAGGGGGCAAGCATCCCAGTGCAGCTACGTTTCTGGGCGTACACTGAGATATGGGCTCACTGAAGACCGCTGCGCCTTCCTAAGCACATGAGGTGGCGGAGTTGGCAGACTGGCATCAGGACCTCTTCCCCGAAGCCTTCTTCGAGAAAAGGACGATCCTCAGATCCATCTTACACTGTGAGGACTTCGCCACCCCAACCCCTAGTCTTTTAGTGGGTGCTCTGGTGGCGATGCTCTGCTTCTGTTGAGATATGTTTGGCAGAAGTTCCAACGCTGCCAAAAAAATCTACTAAGGTAACCAGTCTCTCGACTGGTCTCTGATGTTACTCGAGCGACCAATTCGGTGCCCTGAAATGGATGGAAACAACCGAACTGACCCCTCTGAAACCCTCCTCGGAGGGGGCGGGTCTCCCAGTCCCGCAACGTTTCCGGGCAGACACTGAGACTGGTGGCACACGAGGCACACAAGGTGGCAGGGTTGGCAGAACGGCCCCCTGAGGGCACAGAAGGGAAATTGGCACCATATGATGATGTGTTATCCATTTCCCCTAGGGAATTTCACCATTTACTTCCCCAGAATTAAATGCAGACAAAGATCAACCAGACAAGTAAAAAACGGTCTGGATAAAAGGCTGAATATAATATTTTCATACAGGCATCAAACTTATCAAAGCCACATAAATATTTAATTTCACAAAATTAAATGCAGCCAAGAAACAACCTGACAACTACACGGTCTGAATGACAGGCTGAGTTCATATTAGATAGTAGGAACAAGAGAGAAAGGGAAACTGCTCAGTTCCCTCTGCATTATAAATATATTGCGGACCCATAATTCACGCGCTGCCTCGGCAAATGCGAGATCCGAGTTCTCCCCTCAAGAAGAAAACCAACAGGAGCTAAAACTCCCCAACTACAGCTCAGTTAAGAAGTTTCTGGAAGAGAAATTGAAACTGCGTGGGTGATTATAGTCCTGAAATAGTCCTAGCTCTGTCTGGCCAATTTTAGGAGAAAGATCAGATCTGCTGGAGACGTCCAACAGATTATTTAGGCGCACCGAAAGAAATCCACAGAGAAAGAGACAACCACTATGGGGAAGTCCCAGAACAATTGGGGAAATGAATTAAATATAAGAGACAAACATAAATTATTCTGAAATGTTAATTGGGAAATTGAGAGATGAAACCATGTTGATGGTCTGAGTCTGTGATAGAGTAGTGAGTTTAATGTGAAACTCGAGGTCGGGTACCAAATCTGCTTTTCTTGTCTGTTTTAGGTGAAGAATCGGATCTATTGCAGACGTCCAATAGATTACTTAGGCGTGCCGAAAGAACACCACAGACACAGTACAATCAACATGGGAAACTCTCACAGTGAAACAAGCAGCTGTGAAAAATGCCAGATGAGAAGTTTATCTATGTATCATCTTTGTTTCTCTTTTAATCCCTTTTATAGCCGTTTTAATTTTCCTTGCTTTTATTTTGTGATTATTTTAATTCCCTTTTCTGTGGAAAGCACTTTGAATTACCAAAGGGTATGAAATGTGCTATATAAATAAACTTGCCTTGCCTAGTGCATGCTTTTCTTTACACATCGGGACATTTTATGAACACTGTGAGCCCACACGAGAGCTGACGTGCATGCTCCGCTCCCAAATAAACAACACATAAATCACGTGTATCCCCACTCGTAAGGTACGGGGACACACGATTCGAAATGCTCTTTGCTCACCATTATACTCCTGTCTTGATATATATAATGTGCTTGAGGACAAACAAACAATACATAGACAGAAACAATTTCACTGAAGGCACAGAAGTTGGCATTTGCGCTTTATAGCTTCCTGGTCATGACGTCACTCGCCTACACACACGTGCTTCAGACGCAATCACGTCAAACTATTTCATGGAGCCTTTCAAATAAATGTCAGATAAAGAATATTACTGATATTCATACTTTGATTCTGTCTTAAGTGTTTAACTACTATTTAAGGTCACTGGACAGCATCAAGCTTATTTACACACATTAAGATTATTGCCACTACAGAATTATGTTTTTATATTAAACAATAACACCAGTAAGACTTCAATCACTGCTAAAAGCAGCATTTTGGCTGCTGTCACTCGTCTCTGTTCGTGTGTGGATGTGTGCTTCTGTGCTTCTGGCTGCTCTGTCACAGTTTCTGGAATAACGTACATGTTGATGAGAATATTCTAGCATCCAGAAGCTGAATGTGATGTACAGCTCTGCTGATTAAACAAAGCACAGCCACACAATGGACAGTCAGAAAAACACTGCTGACATCACATTTAAAAGATGGTGCCGTGCCAAATTCTGCTCTCTGAGTGGACAAATGTAAGCTCAGCACAAAAAAAAACACCTTTCAACAACATTAATAATACACAGAATTTCTGTGAAACAAGATATTCAATGAGAACAAAATTGTAATACAAAACTCTGGTGTAGAAACAGTTTTCGGTAACACATTATAATAAGTATAGTAAAATGAAGTACTTACAAATCATTTGCAAACTATTAGTTTATACAGTAGTTAAATAATAGTTTATAAACTGTAGTTAATACATTAATAGACTATAATAGTGAGTTATTCATTCATTGTCACTGTTGTTTAATTAGAGTTATACTTTAGATTAGGTCACATAAAATGGAAAAATTACATGAATTAAGTGCTTTAACCTCCTAAACTCCAAGGACCCTGATCAGAGTCCGGAATGACATCATTGAGTATATACTTTACATGTTAAATGTCTGTGGAGGAGCTCTGACCTCATATGTGGAGCCATTTTAAAGCTTAGAATGTCTACTTTCTGGAGATATGCATCACTTTGGCACTTTGTTTATGTAATTTCAGGGTTTTCTGTAAAATGACACTGGGATATTGCCTGTATACCACTGAATATACACTCACCTAAAGGATTATTAGGAACACCATACTAATACTGTGTTTGACCCCCTTTCGCCTTCAGAACTGCCTTAATTCTACGTGGCACTGATTCAACAAGGTGCTGAAAGCATTCTTTAGAAATGTTGGCCCATATTGATAGGATAGCATCTTGCAGTTGATGGAGATTTGTGGGATGCACATCCAGGGCACGAAGCTCCCGTTCCACCGCATCCCAAAGATGCTCTATTGGGTTGAGATCTGGTGACTGTGGGGGCCATTTTAGTACAGTGAACTCATTGTCATGTTCAAGAAACCAATTTGAAATGATTGGAGCTTTGTGACATGGTGCATTATCCTGCTGGAAGTAGCCATCAGAGGATGGGTACATGGTGGTCATAAAGGGATGGACATGGTCAGAAACAATGCTCAGGTAGGCCGTGGCATTTAAACGATGCCCAATTGGCACTAAGGGGCCTAAAGTGTGCCAAGAAAACATCCCCCACACCATTACACCACCACCACCAGCCTGCACAGTGGTAACAAGGCATGATGGATCCATGTTCTCATTCTGTTTACGCCAAATTCTGACTCTACCATCTGAATGTCTCAACAGAAATCGAGACTCATCAGACCAGGCAACATTTTTCCAGTCTTCAACTGTCCAATTTTGGTGAGCTTGTGCAAATTGTAGCCTCTTTTTCCTATTTGTAGTGGAGATGAGTGGTACCCGGTGGGGTCTTCTGCTGTTGTAGCCCATCCGCCTCAAGGTTGTGCGTGTGGTGGCTTCACAAATGCTTTGCTGCATACCTCGGTTGTAACGAGTGGTTATTTCAGTCAAAGTTGCTCTTCTATCAGCTTGAATCAGTCGGCCCATTCTCCTCTGACCTCTAGCATCAACAAGGCATTTTCGCCCACAGGACTGCCGCATACTGGATGTTTTTCCCTTTTCACACCATTCTTTGTAAACTCTAGAAATGGTTCTGCGTGAAAATCCCAGTAACTGAGCAGATTGTGAAATACTCAGACCGGCCCGTCTGGCACCAACAACCATGCCACGCTCAAAATTGCTTAAATCACCTTTCTTTCCCATTCTGACATTCAGTTTGGAGTTCAGGAGATTGTCTTGACCAGGACCACACCCCTAAATGCATTGAAGCAACTGCCATGTGATTGGTTGATTAGATAATTGCATTAATGAGAAATTGAACAGGTGTTCCTAATAATCCTTTAGGTGAGTGTAGGTATGGGGAGACTTTAGATTTGGGTAGGCGGAAATTACTTAAAGATCATTTTCCTCCCTTTTGAATAAATCTTGCATACGACATGATACAGACAAATGTATTTTTTCCAGTATTTGCTGCCATCTAGTGGAAACAGCCCAAACTGTCTGCAGGGTGCTAGAGCACACAGGGCCCGAGTTATACTTTCAAAAATTAGCTGTAAAATGACACTGAAATTGTGTATTTAGACCACTGTATGTGGGTATGGGAAGCTTTTCAATTTGGGCAGGCCAAATCCAGGCAGAAACCCCCAAAAATGGTCCCAGAGCTTACACACATTTATTACACATTATTTGCATTCATATTCAGTGTTCCTTAAAATGTTTACAAATACATTAAACACACACACACACACACACACACATTGGATTTCCATGTTTTAGAGGGACTTTCCATAGAAATAATGAGTTTTATACTATACACACTGTGTATTCTTTCCTCTTAGCCTTACCGATGTATTTTAACAACATGATCTTATGAATATTTGCATGTAATTCACAGCAATCATTGACAGCATTATTTATTTATTTTTAAGTGGTTATGTTTAGTTTTGGGTATAGGCTTTTTGGCATTTTAAGGAACTCTTAATAATAATGTCCAATAAATGTTTATTTAAAGCTCTTAATGAATGTCATTTTCCTATTTTATCTAAAGTGAGAACTATTTGCAGTTAAAGTTGTTAAAGCATTATCTAACTTTACATATGAGTTAATTACAGTAACAATGAATGAAGAACTCATTATTTAGTCTTAATATATTAACTACAGTTTACAAACTATTAACTAACTATTTGTAAATACTTTTTACACTACACTTATTATAAAGTTAACCAGTTTTCTCTCAGAAATTGCACATTGCAGATTACAATTACAAAGAAAACCCAAGTAACACATTGAAATAAATGTGAACTTTTGAAGTTGAAAAACGGTCATTTTGACTCACTTTTGTGCAAGAGAGATGGAATGATCTTTTGTAAAGGAAAAATTGTCATTTCAGTTTGATGTGCAGGAAGTGTCCACTTGCGTGTGCTTTAAAACATAATTAGTTTCAAATGCTTTTAGTAAGTGGATTTACTGAACTCTGGTGTGTCATTCTGTGAACACTTCTGCTGGCAACTGACAATTGTGCAGAAGAACTTTCGAGAAGCTCCTTGAAAAGACTGAAGCATAAATAGGGCTTTTAGTTTCCTCCTACCTTTTTGTGCCTCTCTTTGGTAGCGTTGACGTCGTCTTGCAGGAACTGCAGCTGGATTTGATACTCAAGGTTCCTCAATAGCACCGTGTCGGCTTCCTGCAAACACAAGAGCAAATGGACTCGTAATGGAGACTTTCTCTGGAGAACAGTGGTGGTGCAGTTACTCAGAAACACTCCTATGAAATGATTTTATATGTAATGGTTTCTAGCATGTTCCTCTCTAAGATTCCTATTAGCCCTGCTACATTGTACTGGATGCAGATAAGCTGTAGTGAATTTCCTAAGGGATAATTAAAGCAATGAAGCACTCCAGGGTATGCATTAGAGAATTTGCCACGGGTAAGGGGTGATCTTAACCCAGAAACATACTTGACACAAGTATGCAAATGCCTGGCCAGCACATTTGAGAGCATGTAGGTTCCCATATTCTCCATTGTTGCAGCTCCTCTCTTCCCAGTCTGTCAGTAACGCTCTGTTTAGTTCCTGTCTCTATGAAGCCCCTCCCTCTGAAAAGCACACTGTGCTCTGATTGGTCGGCTGGAGCAGTGTGTTGTGATTGGTGTTTGGGAAATGCCCCGCCCCTTACTATAACCGCCAGTTTCAACACACTACTAACTAACTGAACCAGGCCCTGCCCCTTTATTCTGTGTATTAATTATTATAATGAGGAATATTGTGATGTGTTTGTTCCCGGAAGAAAACTCAAGACTACAATGGAGGCGTTTCAGGAGTTCAGGAACACTGACACTGATATAGAGAAGAACTGCAACATTACACACTAAAGAAAGATGAAGATATCGGTTTAATATTTGGGTAACCTCCAGTAAAACTCACTTTAAGTATCTTTCATTACAGTAGTTGACCTGAATTTGTTATTGCTGAGAATGCAGTGTGTTAAAAAACTGTAACAATGCTCAAATTTGAGTTTATTTAGAGCATGTTTCTGGCCTTAGGCTTGATGCAAAGCATCTTGAGTAGCTTACAGTATTGCATGAGTCTGTGTTTCACTGATTTTACTGCGGTTTAGGGTTTGAGGCACTTCAACTTCAGCCCTCTGCCAAAATGCATGATCTCTTGTGGATTATTGCTTTATAATCGCCTGAGAAACTGCAGGTCACAGTATATCTGTACCTTATTGAGCTGTTCCAGTGTGCGCCGCAGCCGCTCTTGGTATTCACATTCATTTCTGTATCTGTGGACAACAGAGAGTGTTTCAAGCACAGTTCATCACAGCACGGTTTTCATTTCAAGGCATTATTGATCTGCTCTGATCTGTGGAGTCTGATGTCATTTTGTTTGTCCAATAATCAGAGGTCTCTTGAGTGTTATGAAGCATGCAAACATGATTCTCGTTTACTACACCCTTGACCTGTGGAAAAGTTCATTAAATAAACTTTAGGTTTATCTGGAAACAGCAGTCATTGAGCACCTTTGAGGAAGAATTAACTACAGGATTTGGTCACACTTTATAATGGGTGTCTTTAACTACTATGTACTTACATCAAAAAATGTATGTATTGTAAAACACTTGTGTTGCTATTGAGCTGGATACGGGTACGGTTAGGACAGGTGTGGTGGTACGGGTAGGGTTAAGGGTGAGTTAAGGTGTAAAAACAGATGTTATAATGTGCAGGTTTATTTAAATGTATGTACAGTTTATGTACACAATGGGCCTCATTTATGAAACACAAGCAGAAATCGTTAAATCGTTCGTAAAGCTGTTCTGACGTAAATTTTTGGATTCATGAAAATGTTCGTATTTTCAAAATGTTAGTTGGTACGAAAGAAATTTACACCTGCAAAATGGTGCGTAAAACATTTTAACGTTCTGTTCTTTTCTAAATGTTTCTGACATTTAGGTTGATATCTCAAAAAATTAGCTTTCAGTCAGATTTTGTGTGTTTGCAGTACCAAACGCTTCCACTAGATGAGATTCATCTCCCATTCATTTCCAATGCGCTCATTTTGACTGAGGACCACAAGTGTGACTATTTTTTTCAGGACCATTTAACCTTTTCGAATCATGTCCATGATTTTTTTTACCTTTACCAAGTTTCGTACCATGCTGATGAAGTAAAACTTTCTAAAACAAAACAAAACATAACATTTTAGCACCAGAGGCTTAAGAGGCTTTCATGAATGAGGCCCATTAAGTGCATTGTATCAATTGATTAATTAAAATGTTACTACATCGTAGTTAAAGACACTTGATATGCGGAATCAAACCTTCGGAATATATTCACAGTTTTAAGGCACTTAGTAGCAAGTAAAGTAACAAGCTGGAAATCAGAACTTTGTCCCATTTCATTTTCTGAGTTTATGTCTAAATCTGTTTTTTTTTATGGAAGCTTGTTTCCGCCACAAAATAAAACATTTTAAAAGATAATTGCGACTTTTTTCTCAGAATTGTGTAATAAAGTCGCAATTCTGACTTTATAACACTCAATTCTGACTTTATATCACTCAATTCTGACTTTATATCTCTCAATTCTGACTTTATATCTCTCAATTCTGACTTTATATCTCTCAATTCTGACTTTATATCTCTCAATTCTGACTTTATATCACACAATTCTGACTTTATATCTCTCAATTCTGACTTTATATCTCTCAATTCTGACTTTATATCTCTCAATTCTGACTTTATATCACTCAATTCTGACTTTATATCTCTCAATTCTGACTTTATATCTCACAATTCTGACTTTATATCACTCAATTCTGACTTTATATCTCACAATTCTGACTTTATATCACTCAATTCTGACTTTATATCTCTCAATTCTGACTTTATATCACTCAATTCTGACTTTATATCTCTCAATTCTGACTTTATATCACTCAATTCTGACTTTATATCACTCAATTCTGACTTTATATCTCACAATTCTGACTTTATATCACTCAATTCTGACTTTATATCTCACAATTCTGACTTTATATCACTCAATTCTGACTTTATATCTCTCAATTCTGACTTTATATCACTCAATTCTGACTTTATATCTCTCAATTCTGACTTTATATCACTCAATTCTGACTTTATATCACTCAATTCTGACTTTATATCTCACAATTCTGACTTTATATCTCTCAATTCTGACTTTATATCTCTCAATTCTGACTTTATATCTCTCAATTCTGACTTTATATCACTCAATTCTGACTTTATATCTCTCAATTCTGACTTTATATCTCACAATTCTGACTTTATATCACTCAATTCTGACTTTATATCTCTCAATTCTGACTTTATATCTCACAATTCTGACTTTATATCTCTCAATTCTGACTTTATATCTCTCAATTCTGACTTTATATCTCTCAATTCTGACTTTATATCTCTCAATTCTGACTTTATATCACTCAATTCTGACTTTATATCACTCAATTCTGACTTTATATCTCTCAATTCTGACTTTATATCACTCAATTCTGACTTTATATCACTCAATTCTGAATTTATATCACTCAATTCCGACTTTATATCACTCAATTCCGACTTTATATGACACAATTCCGACTTTATATCACTCAATTCCGACTTTATATCACTCAATTCCGACTTTATATGACACAATTCCGACTTTATATCTCTCAATTCCGACTTTATATCACTCAATTCCGACTTTATATGACACAATTCCGACTTTATATCACTCAATTCCGACTTTATATCACTCAATTCCGACTTTATATCTCTCAATTCCGACTTTATATCTCTCAATTCCGACTTTATATCTCTCAATTCCGACTTTATATCTCACAATTCTGACTTTATATCACTCAATTCTGACTTTATATCTCACAATTCTGACTTTATATCACACAATTCTGACTTTATATCACTCAATTCTGACTTTATATCACTCAATTCCGACTTTATATCACTCAATTCTGACTTTATATGACACAATTCCGACTTTATATCACTCAATTCCGACTTTATATCACTCAATTCCGACTTTATATCTCTCAATTCCGACTTTATATCTCTCAATTCCGACTTTATATCTCTCAATTCCGACTTTATATCTCTCAATTCCGACTTTATATCACTCAATTCTGACTTTATATCTCTCAATTCTGACTTTATATCACACAATTCTGACTTTATATCACTCAATTCTGACTTTATATCTCTCAATTCTGACTTTATATCTCTCAATTCCGACTTTATGTCTCTCAATTCGGACTTTGACTTTATGTCTCTCAATTCGGACTTTGACTTTATGTCTCTCAATTCGGACTTTGACTTTATGTCTCTCAATTCGGACTTTGACTTTATGTCTCTCAATTCGGACTTTGACTTTATGTCTCTCAATTCGGACTTTGACTTTATGTCTCTCAATTCGGACTTTGACTTTATGTCTCTCAATTCGGACTTTATGTCTCTCAATTCGGACTTTATGTCTCTCAATTCTGACTTTATATCTCTCAATTCTGACTTTCTGACTTTATATCTCTCAATTCTGACTTTATATCTCTCAATTCTGACTTTATATCACTCAATTCTGACTTTATACTCAATCCCTAGATAAGTCGTTCTCTGGGCAGGAGAAAGAACACTTTTCTTGGTGTTGAGTCTTAACCCTAGAGAAACTAGATGAGCGAACACACTATCTCTGTGTTGAAGCGCCATCTCTCACGATTGTGCTAGTATTAACCAATCGTCTATGTAATTCAAAATGTGAATGCCCCGGAATCGTAATGGAGCCAGTGCTGCATCCATGCATTTTGTATACATTCAGGATGACAAGGCTAGACCGAATGGAAGAACCCAAAATTGGTAAGCTTCGCCCCCGAAAGCGAACCTCAGGAACTTCCTGTGTTGTGGCAATATTTATGTGAAAACATGCATCCTTCAGATCAATTGTGACGAACCAATCGTGATGTTGAATTTGTGACGCGACCGTCTTTACGGTTAGCATCTTGAACTTGATCACTTTAACTGTACAGTTTAAGCCTCGAAGATCTAAGATTGGACGCAACCCCCCACCCTTCTTGGGAACCAGGAAGTATCTGCTGTAATAGCCCAACTCTCTCTCCAGAAGAGGAACATGTTCTATGGCCTCTCTGTTGAGAAGAGTTTGTAGCTCTTGTGACAGTACGTGCGCCAGCTCCGGCTTCACGGAAGTGGAGACCACGCAGTTGAAATGCAGAGAACGACAAGTAAATTAGATTCTGTGTCCTAATTATACTGTACTTAACACCCATGCAGAAACGCCTGGCAGAAGTTTCCACGCTGCCAAACTTTCTGAGAGTGGTAACAACGCTTCCTGTTGAGGAGATGTTAGATGTTCTATGTCCTGGATGATAGCAGGATTTAGACACAGAATGTCTAACATTTCGCTGGAAACTGCTGCCCCCCGAATCACCAGAGGCGGGGATGGAGAGGTTTTGTAAAGGGTAGCGGGAAGGGGCGAGCAAATTTTTGATGCACCCAGTCCCGCAGGGGGGCTACCCCCACCAGACTGGGCACAAGACCATAAGGACTTCTTTTTATTAATAATAGTCGTGAGGTCCACCCTGGGAGTTTGTTGAGTGCGACAAGCCGGCCCCAGTCTTTTCGAGGGGGAGCGTGACTCGCCACACTCTGCTTTTTCACCTCCCTTTCTCTTGAAGGACCAGGGAGAGGTTGGGTGGCCGATGGCCCCTCTCGGCGAGGAAGGAACTGTACAAAAACTTCCTCATGCTTTTTAACTTCTCTGAACCTGGAGACTACTGTGTTTACCGAGTCGCCAAACAGGCCAGAGGGAGAAACTGGGGAATCAATGAGAAAAACACGGTCTTTATCTTTTATCCCCGTCAATCAATGTCCTTCAAGAGGTCAGCCTGGTACGCATGTAACACTGTCATAGTGTGCAATGCAGCACCAGCCTGACCTGCAGCTTGATAAGCTTTTCCCATGATAGCCGAAGTTGTTCTACACGGCTTCATAGGAAGGGTAGGTCTTTTAAGTGAAGATGCAGACCCAGGCGAGAGATATCTCGTGAGCATCTCTTCAACCTGATGCATCTCCGCATACCCCCGTGACTTTGCATCCACTATAGTCGAAAAAGTCGACGTTGAAAGCACAAAGACACAGAATGTATATGGGTTTCTCCATGACTTTGATAGAAACCTATCCTCTAGCTTTCTACGTTTGGGGGTCCCTTGCTCGCGAGGTCAGTCAAGCTGTAATCTGGCCACCGTGCGAGTAACCACCTCGATTAATTCCTCTACGGATTTATTGTCGTGCAAGGAACGCTCAGGGGTTGGCTGCTTGAAGTCCACAGACCCAAGAGATTTATTATCGTCCCCTGCATGACCCGAAGAAGCACCGGGCGCGCTTTGCAATCACATGAGGGAACCTATAGATCTGGTGAGCGAGCAAGCGAAAGGGACGGACCAGTCTCTTATTCGTTAGCCAAATCCCTGCGGGAGCCCCGCGATGGTAATATGGGTGCGGTCTGGAAGTAGTCAAGACGAGCACAAAGCATTTCAATTGTGAATAACTCACAGTACTCGAACTCGCCCTGCTCCAACGCAGCAGCCGCGTGTCAAACAAACAAAGCAGTAAGTGTGCGTATCCATTTCTGGCATAGAAAAAGAACATGGAGGGACACAGCGCTTACTTTGTTGACACATTTTTCTGCTTGGTTTTCTTTGATTTAACTCTTTTCACTTGTGAGACAGAGATGAGAAAGAGAGAAAATCTGCACACTGCCAGTTGAAAACTAACTCCTAACAAAGATCTGTAGTCAGATAAAGAGAGAGAGATTTTTGGACGCACACCAACACAAAATGGCCTCTGAAGACAAAAGACCTGACGATGCAGCTGTGGCTCATCTATTTATAGCCTCTGATGCTGGCGCATTCTGATGATGTCACTAAAAGAAGCTATAAAAGCTCTAGGTCAATTCCATTGACGTGTTTACACTATATTCGCAGGTGGTCACGATAAAGACGTTCCCAATAGCGCTAAGCAGCGCAGCATTGAGTGTACCTTTTGAAAAGGAACTGAATTTATGTCTCGCAATTCTGACTTTATATCTCACAATTCTGACTTTATATCTCTCAATTCTGACTTTATATCTCTCAATTCTGACTTTATATCTCACAATTCTGACTTTATATCACTCAATTCTGACTTTATATCTCTCAATTCTGACTTTATATCACACAATTCTGACTTTATATCTCTCAATTCTGACTTTATATCACACAATTCTGACTTTATAACACTCAATTCTGACTTTATATCACACAATTCTGACTTTATATCTCACAATTCTGACTTTATATCTCACAATTCTGACTTTATATCACTCAATTCTGACTTTATATCTCACAATTCTGACTTTATATCACTCAATTCTGACTTTATATCACTCAATTCTGACTTTATATCACACAATTCTGACTTTATATCTCACAATTCTGACTTTATATCACTCAATTCTGACTTTATATCTCACAATTCTGACTTTATATCTCACAATTCTGACTTTATATCTCTCAATTCTGACTTTATATCTCTCAATTCTGACTTTATATCACTCAATTCTGACTTTATATCTCACAATTCTGACTTTATATCTCACAATTCTGACTTTATATCTCACAATTCTGACTTTATATCTCACAATTCTGACTTTATATCACTCAATTCTGACTTTATATCACTCAATTCTGACTTTATATCACACAATTCTGACTTTATATCTCACAATTCTGACTTTATATCACTCAATTCTGACTTTATATCTCACAATTCTGACTTTATATCTCACAATTCTGACTTTATATCTCTCAATTCTGACTTTATATCACTCAATTCTGACTTTATATCTCTCAATTCTGACTTTATATCTCACAATTCTGACTTTATATCTCACAATTCTGACTTTATATCTCACAATTCTGACTTTATATCTCACAATTCTGACTTTATATCTCACAATTCTGACTTTATATCTCACAATTCTGACTTTATATCACTCAATTCTGACTTTATATCACTCAATTCTGACTTTATATCACACAATTCTGACTTTATATCTCACAATTCTGACTTTATATCACTCAATTCTGACTTTATATCTCACAATTCTGACTTTATATCTCACAATTCTGACTTTATATCTCTCAATTCTGACTTTATATCTCTCAATTCTGACTTTATATCACTCAATTCTGACTTTATATCACTCAATTCTGACTTTATATCTCGCAATTCTGACTTTATATCTCGCAATTCTGACTTTATATCTCGCAATTCTGACTTTATATCTCGCAATTCTGACTTTATATCTCGCAATTCTGACTTTATATCACACAATTCTGACTTTATATCTCACAATTCTGACTTTATATCTCACAATTCTGACTTTATATCTCACAATTCTGACTTTATATCACTCAATTCTGACTTTATATCACTCAATTCTGACTTTATATCTCCCAATTCTGACTTTATATCACTCAATTCTGACTTTATATCTCACAATTCTGACTTTATATCTCACAATTCTGACTTTATATCTCACAATTCTGACTTTATATCTCCCAATTCTGACTTTATATCTCACAATTCTGACTTTATATCTCACAATTCTGACTTTATATCACTCAATTCTGACTTTATATCTCACAATTCTGACTTTATATCTCACAATTCTGACTTTATATCTCACAATTCTGACTTTATATCTCCCAATTCTGACTTTATATCTCACAATTCTGACTTTATATCACTCAATTCTGACTTTATATCTCCCAATTCTGACTTTATATCTCTCAATTCTGACTTTATATCACTCAATTCTGACTTTATATCTCACAATTCTGACTTTATATCACTCAATTCTGACTTTATATCTCACAATTCTGACTTATATCACTCAATTCTGACTTTATATCTCTCAATTCTGACTTTATATCTCAATTCTGACTTTATATCTCACAATTCTGACTTTATATCACTCAATTCTGACTTTATATCTCTCAATTCTGACTTTATATCACTCAATTCTGACTTTATATCTCTCAATTCTGACTTTATATCACTCAATTCTGACTTTATATCACTCAATTCTGATTTATATCTCTCAATTCTGACTTTATATCTCACAATTCTGACTTTAATCACTCAATTCTGACTTATATCTCTCAAATTCTGACTTTATATCACTCAATTCTGACTTTATATCTCTCAATTCTGACTTTATATCACTCAATTCTGACTTTATATCTCACAATTCTGACTTTATATCACTCAATTCTGACTTTATATCTCACAATTCTGACTTTATACTCACAATTCTGACTTTATATCTCTCAATTCTGACTTTATATCTCACAATTCTGACTTTATATCTCACAATTCTGACTTTATATCACTCAATTCTGACTTTATATCTCACAATTCTGACTTTATATCTCGCAATTCTGACTTTATATCTCACAATTCTGACTTTATATCTCACAATTCTGACTTTATATCTCACAATTCTGAACTTTATATCACTCAATTCTGACTTTATATCTCACAATTCTGACTTTATATCTCTCAATTCTGACTTTATATCTCTCAATTCTGACTTTATATCACACAATTCTGACTTTATATCACTCAATTCTGACTTTATATCTCTCAATTCTGACTTTATATCACTCAATTCTGACTTTATATCACTCAATTCTGACTTTATATCTCAATTCTGACTTTATATCTCTCAATTCTGACTTTATATCTCACAATTCTGACTTTATATCTCCAATTCTGACTTTATATCTCGCAATTCTGACTTTATATCTCTCAATTCTGACTTTATATCTCTCAATTCTGACTTTATATCTCTCAATTCTGACTTTATATCACTCAATTCTGACTTATATCACTCAATTCTGACTTTTATATCACACAATTCTGACTTTATATCACTCAATTCTGACTTTATATCACACAATTCTGACTTATATCACTCAATTCTGACTTTATATCTCACAATTCTGACTTTATATCTCGCAATTCTGACTTTATATCTCTCAATTCTGACTTTATATCTCAATTCTGACTTTATATCTCTCATTCTGACTTATATCACTCAATTCTGACTTTATATCACTCAATTCTGACTTTATATCTCTCAATTCTGACTTTATATCACTCAATTCTGACTTTATATCACTCAATTAGCTTTATATCTCCAATTCTGACTTTATATCACTCAATTCTGACTTTATATCTCTCAATTCTGACTTTATATCTCTCAATTCTGACTTTATATCACTCAATTCTGACTTTATATCTCACAATTCTGACTTTATATCACCAATTCTGACTTATATCTCTCAATCTGACTTTATATCACTCAATTCTGACTTTATATCTCTCAATTCTGACTTTATATCACTCAATTCTGACTTTATATCACTCAATTCTGACTTTATATCTCACAATTCTGACTTTATATCTCGCAATTCTGACTTTATATCTCTCAATTCTGACTTTATATCTCCAATTCTGACTTATATCTCCATTCTGACTTTATATCACACAATTCTGACTTTATATCTCACAATTCTGACTTTATATCACTCAATTCTGACTTATACTCAATTCTGACTTTATATCTCTCAATTCTGTCTTTATATCTCACAATTCTGACTTTATATCTCTCAATTCTGACTTTATATCACTCAATTCTGACTTTATATCTCTCAATTCTGACTTTATATCACTCAATTCTGACTTTATATCTCAATTCTGACTTTATAATCACACAATCTGACTTTATATCACACAATTCTGACTTTATATCCACAATTCTGACTTTATATCTCACAATTCTGACTTTATAACACTCAATTCTGACTTATATCATCAATTCTGACTTTATATATCACAATTCTGACTTTATATCCTCAATTCGACTTATTCTCATTCTGACTTTATATCACTCAATTCTGACTTTATATCTCACAATTCTGACTTTATATCACTCAATTCTGACTTTATATCACACAATTCTGACTTTATATCACACAATTCTGACTTTATATCTCACAATTCTGACTTTATAACACTCAATTCTGACTTTATATCACTCAATTCTGACTTTATATCTCACAATTCTGACTTATATCTCTCAATTCTGACTTTATATCTCCAATTCTGACTTTATATCTCCAATTCTGACTTTATATATCACAATTCTGACTTTTATATCACTCAATTCTGACTTATATCTCACAATTCTGACTTTATATCACAAATTCTGACTTTATATCTCACAATTCTGACTTTATATCACTCAATTCTGACTTTATATCACTAAATTCTGTTTTATCTCACATTCTGACTTTATATCACTCAATTCTGACTTTATATCACACAATTCTGACTTTATATCTCACAATTCTGACTTTATAACACTCAATTCTGACTTATATCACTCAATTTCTGACTTTATATCACTCAATTCTGACTTTATATCTCACAATTCTGACTTTATATCACACAATTCTGCTTTATATCTCACAATTCTGTCTTTATAACACTCAATTCTGACTTTATATCACTCAATTCTGACTTTATATCTCAATTCTGACTTTATATCTCACAATTCTGACTTTATATCATCAATTCTGACTTTATATCACACAATTCTGACTTTATATCTCACAATTCTGACTTTATAACACTCAATTCTGACTTTATAACACTCAATTCTGACTTTATATCACTCAATTCTGACTTTATATCACAATTCTGACTTTATATCACACAATTCTGACTTTATATCTCACAATTCTGACTTTATATCAACTCAATTCTGACTTTATATCTCTCAATTCTGACTTTATATCACTCAATTCTGACTTTATATCTCACAATTCTGACTTTATATCACACAATTCTGACTTTATATCTCACAATTCTGACTTTATAACACTCAATTCTGACTTTATATCACTCAATTCTGACTTTATATCTCAATTCTGACTTTATATCTCACAATTCTGACTTTATATCACTCAATTCTGACTTTATATCACACAATTCTGACTTTATATCTCACAATTCTGACTTTATACACTCAATTCTGACTTTATAACACTCAATTCTGACTTTATATCACTCAATTCTGACTTTATATCTCACAATTCTGACTTTATATCACACAATTCTGACTTTATATCTCACAATTCTGACTTTATAACACTCAATTCTGACTTTATATCACTCAATTCTGACTTTATATCATCAATTCTGACTTTATATCTCACAATTCTGACTTTATATCACACAATTCTGACTTTATATCACAATTCTGACTTTATATCTCACAATTCTGACTTTATATCACTCAATTCTGACTTTATATCACTCAATTCTGACTTTATATCACTCAATTCTGACTTTATATCTCACAATTCTGACTTTATATCACACAATTCTGACTTTATATCTCACAATTCTGACTTTATATCACACAATTCTGACTTTATATCACTCAATTCTGACTTTATATCTCTCAATTCTGACTTTATATCTCAATTCTGACTTTATATCACTCAATTCTGACTTTATATCTCACAATTCTGACTTTATATCACTCAATTCTGACTTTATATCACTCAATTCTGACTTTATATCACTCAATTCTGACTTTATATCACTCAATTCTGACTTTATATCACTCAATTCTGACTTTATATCACTCAATTCTGACTTTATATCACTCAATTCTGACTTTATATCTCACAATTCTGACTTTATATCACTCAATTCTGACTTTATATCACACAATTCTGACTTTATATCACTCAATTCTGACTTTATATCACTCAATTCTGACTTTATATCTCTCAATTCTGACTTTATATCTCTCAATTCTGACTTTAATCACTCAATTCTGACTTATATCACTCAATTCTGACTTTATATCACTCAATTCTGACTTTATATCACTCAATTCTGACTTTATATCTCACAATTCTGACTTTATATCTCTCAATTCTGACTTTATATCACTCAATTCTGACTTTATATCACTCAATTCTGACTTTATATCTCTCAATTCTGACTTTATATCTCTCAATTCTGACTTTATATCTCTCAATTCTGACTTTATATCACACAATTCTGACTTTATATCACTCAATTCTGACTTTATATCTCTCAATTCTGACTTTATATCACTCAATTCTGACTTTATATCACTCAATTCTGACTTTATATCTCTCAATTCTGACTTTATATCTCTCAATTCTGACTTTATATCTCTCAATTCTGACTTTATATCTCACAATTCTGACTTTATATCATCGCAATTCTGACTTTATATCACTCAATTCTGACTTTATATCACTCAATTCTGACTTTATATCTCTCAATTCTGACTTTATATCTCACAATTCTGACTTATATCACTCAATTCTGACTTTATATCACTCAATTCTGACTTTATATCACTCAATTCTGACTTTATATCACTCAATTCTGACTTTATATCTCTCAATTCTGACTTTATATCACTCAATTCTGACTTTATATCACTCAATTCTGACTTTATATCACTCAATTCTGACTTTATATCACTCAATTCTGACTTTATATCACTCAATTCTGACTTTATATCTCTCATTCTGACTTTATATCTCTCAATTCTGACTTTATATCTCTCAATTCTGACTTTATATCTCTCAATTCTGACTTTATATCACTCAATTCTGACTTTATATCACTCAATTCTGACTTTATATCACTCAATTCTGACTTTATATCACTCAATTCTGACTTTATATCTCTCAATTCTGACTTTATATCTCTCAATTCTGACTTTATATCTCTCAATTCTGACTTTATATCTCTCAATTCTGACTTTATATCTCTCAATTCTGACTTTATATCTCAATTCTGACTTTATATCTCAATCTGACTTTATATCACAATTCTGACTTTATATCACTCATTCTGACTTTATATCACTCAATTCTGACTTTATATCACTCAATTCTGACTTTATATCTCTCAATTCTGACTTTATATCACTCAATTCTGACTTTATATCACTCAATTCTGACTTATATCTATCAATTCTGACTTTATATCTCACAATTCTGACTTTATATCACTCAATTCTGACTTTATATCTCTCAATTCTGACTTTATATCACTCAATTCTGACTTTATATCACTCAATTCTGACTTTATACTCTCAATTCTGACTTTATATCACTCAATTCTGACTTTATATCTCTCAATTCTGACTTTATATCTCTCAATTCTGACTTTATATCACTCAATTCTGACTTTATATCTCTCAATTCTGACTTTATATCACTCAATTCTGACTTATATATCACAATCTGACTTTATATCTACAATTCTGACTTTATATATCTCAATTCTGACTTTATATCTCACAATTCTGACTTTATATCTCTCAATTCTGACTTTATATCACTCAATTCTGACTTTATATCTCTCAATTCTACTTTATATCACTCAATTCTGACTTTATATCATCTCAATTCTGACTTTATATCTCTCAATTCTGACTTTATATCTCCAATTCTGACTTTATATCTCTCAATTCTGACTTTATATCACTCAATTCTGACTTTATATCTCCATTCTGACTTTATATCACTTCAATTCTGACTTATATCACTCAATTCTGACTTTATATCTCACATTCTACTTTATATCTCACAATTCTGACTTTATATCACTCAATTCTGACTTTATATCTCAATTCTGACTTTATATCACTCAATTCTGACTTTATATCTCAATTCTGACTTTATATCACTCAATTCTGACTTTATATCTCAATTCTGACTTTATATCACACATTCTGACTTATATCACTCAATTCTGACTTTATATCACTCAATAATCTGAATTTATTATATACTCAATTCTGACTTATATCACACAATTCTGACTTTATATCACTCAATTCTGACTTTATATCACCAATTCTGACTTTATATCTCTCAATTCTGACTTTATATCTCACAATTCTGACTTTATATCTCAATTCTGACTTTATATCACTCAATTCTACTTTATATATCTCAATTCTGACTTTATATCCAATTCTGACTTTATATCTCACAATTCTGACTTATAACACACAATTCTGACTTTATATCACACAATTCTGACTTTATATCACTCAATTCTGACTTTATTCTCAAATTCTGACTTTATATCACTCAATTCTGACTTTATATCTCAATTCTGACTTTATATCACACAATTCTGACTTTATATCACACAATTCTGACTTTATATCTCACAATTCTGACTTTATATCACTCAATTCTGACTTTATATCACAATCTTTTATATCTCTCAATTCTGACTTTATAATCTCAATTCTGACTTTATATCACTCAATTCTGACTTTATATCTCACAATTCTGACTTTATATCACTCAATTCTTCTTTATATCACACAATTCTGACTTTATATCTCTCAATTCTGACTTTATAATCACTCAATTCTGACTTTATATCTCACAATTCTGACTTTATATCACTCAATTCTGACTTTATATCTCAATTCTGACTTATATCACTCAATTCTGACTTTATATCACTCAATTCTGACTTTATATCACACAATTCTGACTTTATATCTCAAATTCTGACTTTATAACACTCAATTCTGACTTTATATCTCACAATTCTGACTTTATATCTCACAATTCTGACTTTATATCTCACAATTCTGACTTTATATCTCAATTCTGACTTTATATCTCTCAATTCTGACTTTATATCTCACAATTCTGACTTATATCACTCAATTCTGACTTTATATCACTCAACAATTCTGACTTTATATCACACAATTCTGACTTTATATCACACAATTCTGACTTTATATCACTCAATTCTGACTTTATAACCTCAATTCTGACTTTATATCACTCAGATTCTGACTTTATATCATCACAATTCTGACTTTATAATCTCACAATTCTGACTTTATAATCACTCAATTCTGACTTTAACACTCAATTCTACTTTATATCACTCAATTTCTGACTTTATATCTCACAATTCTGACTTTATATCACACAATTCTGACTTATATCTCACAATTCTGACTTTATAACACTTCAATTCTGACTTTATATTTCACCAATTCTGACTTTATATCTCACAATTCTGACTTTATATCACACAATTCTGACTTTATATCACTCAATTCTGACTTTATATCTCTCAATTCTACTTTATATCATCAATTCTGACTTTATATATCCCAATTCTGACTTTATATCTCACAATTCTGACTTATATCAACATTCTGACTTTATATCACACAATTCTGACTTTATATCACTCAATTCTTCTTTATATCACTCAATTCTGACTTTATATCACTCAATTCTGACTTTATATCTCAATTCTGACTTTATATCACTCAATTCTGACTTTATATCTCACAATTCTGACTTTATATCACACAATTCTGACTTATATCACACAATTCTGACTTTATAACACTCAATTCTGACTTATATCTCTCAATTCTGACTTTATATCTCTCAATTCTGACTTTATATCACTCATTCTGACTTTATATCACTCAATTCTGACTTTAT